>AYEL01048114.1:0-46415 GCA_000484575.1 Olivierus martensii
ATAAATATATAATTTTTGTTCATTCCAAGCATTTACTTTTGTTGTTGATACAAAACTAAATGCTTGGAATGAACAGAAATTCTACCGATGTAAAGTGGATTGAAATATTTAATCATTTTGATACGAACAACATACCATTCAGGAATATTAAGAAAATAATTGAATTTGCATTATGTTTGATAAGCACCGATAGTGCAACGGAAAGTTTTTTATAGTGGTAACGCAGATTTAGATTTCAGAAAAAAACGCAGTTGACCGCAGAAACATTGAAAAATTATTACAAGTTAAGTGAAATTTTTCCAATTCTTGTGAAGAATTTTATTAGAATATTTCAAGTAATGAAGATTTATTAAAATTTCACATTGCGAAAAGATACATATAAATAATATAATTATTTATTTATTATTATTCGTTTTATTGATAGTTGCATCTGTATAGTATTTTTGATGTTTTTTGTATTTGTAATTTTCTGTATAATTAATTTTTTATGAAAAGAATGATTTTTTATTAATTTATCAAAAGTATATATGTTTTTTTTGTAATTTTTATATTAATAAACGCATAAAAAGATCGATCTAAGACATTTTAATGACACACAACTAAATAAATTAAGAAAATGGCGTCCTCACGAACGTGCTAAGCGTTTTTTTTTTCTTTGACATGTCCCCGCATTCCAACATAAAACATCTGGTCACTTTATGTATGTATATTGTAAACATAAATAAACATTTATATTATATTTAATTCACGAATATGTCTATACAATATGACAAACCATATACTGAAATAAAGATAATTTATCAATCATTAATACATAAATTACGCAAATATAAATGCTAGAATATTAACATCTATTGTGAATTCAATAGTTGAAACGAGTAGAGAGAGGAAAAGAACGAAAAGATACTATGCAATCATTATATCACGCGAGAACTATCAAATTCTGTCGCGAGATATTATGTGACGCGATATTTTATTAAAAGTTTTTATAAAAACTCTGAGAAGAAAGATCGAAGGACATCTCGGAGGACAAAGCGGTGGCTATACCCTCCATATTAACAGAAAGAAGAAGATCGAAACATTTTCACACGATCAACTCAATCGACTATTTAGTTGCTGCAATGAACAGTTGCAACCAGTGACGATATTCAAATTATTTAACAACCGGTTCGCTTAAATTTGATGTCGAGGGTATTGAAGAAATTTACAAAAAATATTTGTATTAACGTTTCATTAAGATTTGTAGAAGATAGAACAATATTAACAAAATTACATAAATTAAAGAATATAAATAATGATAATAGCACAAATAAAAATGTTAACATTTACAAAACACAGAGACTAGCGATTTATTCTAATAATTTCCAGATCAATTTCTGATTACTGCAAGGTATAGATGAACTTTTTCTTTCACTCGCGTGTCACTTGCCAAATGATGTCATTTCCTTAATCATTCTTTGACACAAGGAACTTCAACAACCGGTTCGGCCGAACCTCCACTGAATAACACCATTACTTGCAACTGTGATGCATTATACCTAAATTCACAGTATTAAGTATATCTTATAGGCTTATCTTCAGTCGGCCTATTAGATATACTTAATACTGTGATTTTTAAGACCCTACTACAGACTGGCTAACATTCATGATGGGTCAACCAGAAGATTGAAGGATGAAATTTGACACCTCCTGAAAACTAGAAGCGTGGAACCCGGAAATGAATTCGAATCCTCCGAAGTGATAAGCCACTGCTTTACCATACGGTCAACCGGCCAACGTAAGTTCTATGAAATATTGGCTTTCAAGTCGGATTCAGGGACGCCCTGAAATTACATAGTAAAATTATTCAAAGACGAATAAATTAGATACGTTTTTTACGACATTTCCCATTAAATTATTAATAAACAGAGCCAAACCAGATCCTGATATATTGTTCCATCCATCGAAAGTTCAGATGTAATGTTGATGCCATGGATTGATAAGATGGGTTCAAATCCTATAATATAGTCGGCCGGATTGGCCGCGTGGAAACTCTACAGATTTTCACTTTGGAGGACCCGGATTCGAGTCTCGGGTTTCATCCTTTGAAAATATTTATCACGGATCCGAGCCCGGATGTCTTCCAAAATCCGGTTGACCTTTGTAGGGATGGGCAGCCTGTGGAAAGGCTTATTTCGACACTTCACTTAGTATTCTTAGAAAATAACGGTAAGTGGCATCATCTGTTAACCAAAAAATTCCCTAATATAGTTCCAAGGATTCGATCCCATGTCCTCTGTACGGCAAGTCGAACTGTTTCTATTCGTCCAATCCGGCCGACAACACATTAAACTCTAAATTAAAATATCCATTGAATTTCGAGATACTCATATTGGGCAAATTTTGAATTTGAAAAACTCATCAGATTCGAAGTCTGTGATTGAAATACTGAGTTTTGACAAAATATGACTAATATTAAGATTAGGTTAGGTTAGTTTTATTACGCCGCCATATCCTCATGGGATATTCTGTATCTGGCGGCGGCCATTTAATAGCTCCCATCACAGGCTGGCCAGCACCCATGATGGGGTCAACCGGATGGTTGAAGGATGGGGTTCAACTGGACGGGCCCGGACCCCTCCTGAAAAATTGGAGGTGTGGGACCCGGATCCTCCAGGCCATCCGGCCGACACTAATATTAAGAATCAGTCAAATTCGGGGTCGTGATTTGATCCCTTTTGAGTAGTTTCTTAAGCAATGTGAAAGGTCGGCCGAATTGGCCGCGTGGAAACGCTTCGGCTTTCCACTCTGGAGGACCCGTGTTTGAGTCACGGGTCCCCCTTGAAAATATTTATCATGGGGTCCAATCACTGGGATTGGCCGCGTGGAAACGCTTCGGCTTTCCATTCTGGAGGACCCGGGGTACAGTCTCGGGTCCCACCCCTTGAAAATCAAATCATGGGGTCCGGGCGCCGGATAGGCCGCGTGGAAACGCTTCGGCTTTCCACTCTGGAGGACCCGGGTTCGTCTCGGGTCCCACCCCTTGAAAATATTTATCATGGGGGCGGGTTCGAATCCCGGGTCCCACCCCTTGAAAATATTTATCATGGGGTTGGGTTCGAATCTCGGGTCCCACCCCTTGAAAATATTTATCATGGGGTCGGGTTCGAATCTCGGGTCCCACTCCTTGAAAATATTTATCATGGGGTCCAGGTTCGAATCTTGGGTCCCACCCCTTGAAAATATTTATCATGGGGTCCGGGCCCAGCCCGTCGATCCCCTATCTCCACAATCCGACTGACCCTTCCGCAGGGGTGGGCAGCCTTTGGACCGGGTCCCACCCCTTGAAAATATTTATCATAGGGTCCGGGCCCGGCCCATTGATCCCCGTCCTCCACAATCCGGCTGACCCCTCCGCAGAGGTGGGCCGCGGTGGAAACGCTTTGGCTTTCCACTCTGGAGGACCCGGGTTCGAGTCTCGGGTTCTATAGTATCTCGAGTATCTAGGATAAATCCCCTTGAAAGTATTTATCATGGGGTCCGGATCATCCATTGAAAATATTTATCATGAGGTCCAGGCCTGGCCCATCGATCCCCGTCCCCTTAAAAATATTTATCATGGGGTCCGGGCCCGGCCCGTCGATCCGGCTTTCCACTCTGAGGACCCGGGTTCGAATCTCGGGTCCCACCCCTTGAAAATATTTATCGTGGGGTCCGGGCCCAGCCTGTCAATCCCCGTCCTCCACAATCCGGCTGACCCAGTACCCGGGTTCGAGTCTCGGGTCCCACCCCTTGAAAATATTTATCATGGGACCCGGGTTCGATCTCGGGTCCCACCCCTTGAAAATATTTATCATGGGGGCGGGTTCGAATCCCGGGTCCCACCCCTTGAAAATATTTATCATGGGGTTGGGTTCGAATCTCGGGTCCCACCCCTTGAAAATATTTATCATGGGGTCGGGTTCGAATCTCGGGTCCCACCAAATTCCGGTTGACCCCTCCGCAGGGGTGGGCAGCCTGTAGAAGGGCTTGTTTGGCTGACCCCTCCGCAGGGGTGATCAGCCTGTGGAAGGGCTTGTTTCGCCCCGTCACTTACAAGTTAGTATTCTCCCTGAATGGAAAGTGGCGTCATCTGTTAATAAAATAAAAAAAAAAAAACAATGTGAAAGGATATTTTCCTCCACAAAATACACTCAAATGATCGAGAAATAAGTTTCCATAATTTAAAACAGGGGTGGGCAATTATTTTCTGCCGAGGGCCGGATAACTATTAATTATCACAGCATTTCGCAAACTATGTTCCGCGGAACACCAGTATTCTGCTGAAGGTCAATAAGTGTTCCGTAAAAAATTATGAAATTTAATATAAGCCTGATATGATTTTAAATGTTGTGCCAAGTTGAAACTAGAGTGGCTAATTTATACACACTATTTTCATGTTTTATTTTGCATAATTACAATTTGATAAATGTTTGTTTTGTTTTAACTCTTATACTTACTTGCCTAATTTATTTATTTAGTAATATCTACCTATATTATAAAACGTGTTCCATGAATATTTCAGGATTTGTGAAGTGTTCCGTCGTAGAAAAAGTTTGGGAAATTCTGAATTAGCATTTATCTAACAATTGTAAAGCAGATAACTTGTAGTTAAATCCAATGGTTAAATCTGTTGGCTGCCGGATGGCCGAGTGGTAACGCTGTTGGCGTGCCGCGCGGGAGGACCCGGGTCTGGTCCTGTTGGCGGCCGGATGGCCGAGTGGTAACGCTGTTGGCGTGCCGCGCGGGAGGACCCGGGTCTGGTCCCGGATTTTTTCGGGGTCCCAGTGATCCCCATCCTTCACCATCTGACCCTCCCTCCACAGGTGTGAATGCAGCACGTGGTTGGAATTGGCCCCGTCCCCTTAGTAATCTCCCTGATTGGAAAGGGGACGTAAAATATTTAAAAAAATGGTTAAACTTAACAGGACATTATAAAGCCGGCCTTAATAAAATATCGCATCGTACAATATTTCGCGACTGAATTTGATAGTTGTTTGAATCGCTAGTCACTTTGTCTGTTAGCGGTTTTCTCTCGGTTTATTCATTTTTTTCATATTTTATGCCCCTTTCCAATTAGGGAGATTACCAAGGGGCGGGGCCAGTACCAACCATGGGCTGCATCAGGGCCGTGCGGTAGATTTTCTCAGTATGAGGCAAGTATTGGTAATGCCGCCCCTTAAATGTTTTTACTTTCTGTATTCTCGGGATAAAGACTCTATACTCAATGCTCGCGAGTATCTGTTTAATCAACATAACTATAGTATTTAAGTATGAAAACGTAAATTTTGTATCTGTTATCGCTCTATTTCCGCCCCCTTTTTGCTTAATATTTTATCCCACATGCACAATCTGTTTGTTTTTACCGTCCCTTTAATACTCGACTCGGGGTTTACACAAGATACCACATTATGTATATTCTACATGTTACAAGAGTTGTTTTTGTAATCATTTCACCCTTGTAACATAAATTATCTTAATAATAAATTTCGCTACGATATCTCTTGTCTTTCGTGGTGTTGCAATTTGAATGACCAACAATGTATTTTTATCTTTAACAGTATAGTGTTGTCGTGGATACATCAGACTTATCTACTCTCTATTGGATATAAAACATCTCAAAATATATTCAGGCTCAAGTCTAGAAACATTTTATTGCTCCTACGAATGGATTTAAAATATCATTTTATTAAATTCGGAGGATAAGATAGTTTGGCCATAACCTCCATATAAATAGGAGTGAGATTATGAGTCTTCGAACCTGCCGCTTTAACTAATTTAAACAAAATACTCATTATCGGAGAAAAAAGCTCTTTCCAAGCTTTTGCTATACCTCCATATTGAAAGTGAAGAATAATCTTCGAATATGAGAATTATGCATTGAAGAATTCCTAATTATTTAATTAAAAAATTTAAAAAATAGAGATTTATAGGAAAAATTTTTCAACTAAATTTCTAATAAATTAAACCATAGAAATAACTAACTAAAGTGATAATTTAAAAATATCGTTATTAATATTTTTGATAATTTTATCCGCCAGATGGTACTACTCCATCTACAAATCACCACCTGAGCTAATTGAGTCAGTTGGTTAAGATAAACTGTTAAATTAAAATTTTAAAAGGAAATTTGTTTTATAGTAAATTTTTAATTATATTGTTATATCAAATCGTGATAAGTACTTATTTTTAAAGTGAAATTTTATTGAAAACATTAAATGGATGTTAATTTTGACATTAGCTATTAAGCCTAACTAAAATAAATTTTTGTAAGTTTATAAAATTTATTGGTTTTACTTTTTAATTTAAAATTTTTCTAAGACCAATTAATTAATTATCATTTTTTTCCTTAAGGTAAAAGACAGAGGTGTCTATTTCTTTCAGATATTACGTAAGTTACCTGACATGGCAGGTAAGTCAAAAAATTAATGTAAAAAAGTTTAATAATTATATTTATTTATAATTTAGGAATATATATTTTTTCATCAGTTTTGAAATAAGCGCAAATCTAAATAATTAGCATAAAAATTAATATACAAATTCTATAGAGGCCAATTTAATAATGAATATTTACCAAAAGAATTAAATATTTGATGAAGATTATGAGATCTCACAAAACAAATCAATTTGCGATTTTAAGTAAAAGTTGAGGTATGAATTGCTAATTTTTTGACCAGTAATTATTATAGCAGTCTGCAGATTTTAAGATCTGTTTAAGATAAATGTTTAATATAATAAAATTGCTGATTTTCATTTTTATTGTGTATTGGAAGAATTTAAGTACAATTACAGAATAAAGCCAGAACAATGAAATTTGTATGATTTGAAAGCTCAATCAATAAGTCAAAATTTACAAAAGGACCAGGTGTCAAATCAGTATGGTTTCAAGTTATACAAACCATTTTGGATGAATGTTTTAATACTATAGGATCATTGATCACATGTTTAATCACATGATTTTCTAGTGCAGCATTTCCTAAACTAAGTTCTGCAGAACACTGATGTTCTGTGGAAGCTCAACTGTGTTCCGTAAAAAATTATGAAAATTAATATAAGCCTCATATGATTTTAAATGCAACAAAATCAAGGTACAGGAACAGACTCAATGCTACACTGGATATGAGAATTCAGCTTTCTAACATTATGTCTGATATAAAAATAATTTATAATTCAGTCTCAAAAATATTGAAGCCACTAAGAATGTAAATCTTACTATATATAATTATGCTAGCTTATTTTACTATTTTCATGTCTTTTATTTTACATAAACATTTATTATCAAATTGTAATTTTGTTTTCTTAACTTTTATACTTACTTGATTAATTTATTTATTTATTAATATCTGTCTATACTATAAAATCACCAAGGTGTTCAGTAAAAATTTCAGGATTTCTGGTATTCTGTCATAGAAAAAGTTGGAGAAATGCTGCTCTATTGAATATATTGTTATAGATATCACTAAAAATGCATTATACAGTAGATTCTTGATTTTCCAGAGTTGAATTATCTGGGTTGTGGATTAAATGGAATTATTCTGCAAGCCAGAAGTGATATTTAATTATCAGTTTTTATCTTAGACATATTATCTGAAATATTTTTAAATACTCAGATTCATTTCTTTATTATATCTTAGATAATTGATAATCAAAATTAGAATAAAATTAAAATTATAAACAGTGCAGTAATTTATTGCTGTAAATAAAAAAAGTTTTTGTTTCCTTTTACAATAAATAATATAACATTTGAATAAATGTATGAATGCACCAATTTTTCCCAGATAATCAGCAAAAATCCTAAAAAGTATTTTTGCTGATTATCCAGAGTAATTAATTTCATGACTATCTCAGTTAATCAGGATTTAGTATATTGTATGAGACTCCTCGTTAACCATAGTAGTTGGGAAATTAATTTCCCTGGATAATTCTCAAAATATTAAAAAAGTTGGAATTGTAGCCAATTATGCATTCAATATTACAATAATATTACAATTATAAATAAATTGCATACATACATTTATTCGAATACAGTGGTGTACTTAGAGAGGGGGAGGTTCACCCTGGGCATCAAGCTGAATGGGGAGCCAAGAGCTTGGAATATTATTTCTATTCAACAGATATTTGTATACAAATTTTTGTATAATTTTCAGTTCTTAAAAATTATTTAAGAAAGTGTGTATTGAAAGTTTCTATATGTATTTTTTGGAAGGGGAGAGGAGGCCAAAAAAATGCTGTTCTAAGTACCAAAGATTCTAGGAATGCCACTGTTCAAATGTTCTATTATTTATTGAAAAAGAAAACAAGAAATTTGTTTAGTTGCAGCAAGAAATTATTACAATGTTTTTAATTTTATTCTAATTTTGATTGCTAATTATCTAATATATAATAATAATAATAATAATAATAATAATAATAAAATCTGGAGTATTTAAAAATCTTTCAGATATCACATCTGTGATAAAACATAGATAATGAGACAATTCTTCTGGATTATGGATTAATACCAGCTACAATCTGGATAATTGGGAGTCTATGGTATTGTAAAACTGCATTGATTTGACAACTGATCCTTCTGTAAATTTTAACATATTGGCTGACTTCTTTCAAATAGTACAAATTTTGTTGTTTGGCAGTTTTTTATAATTGTACTGGCAAATTTCATTATTAATAGTTTTCTATCAGTTTATATTTATTAATTAAATATAGACTTATTCTAAATTTACATCTTTTTATCTAATAAAGTTACAGAAAAAAATTCTTTTATAATTTATATCCTCTATTCAAATCACACTCTAAATTAAGATTTTTGTTAGCCAGGTGTAACCAATTTTGAAACCGTAATTTTTCATTTAGAAGATCCTATCTATCAGTTTTTCAGAGGTTCAGGGTTTAATGCACTGATATTCATCTTTTAACAATTTCTTTCAGTTCCATCACATAATTGACAAATCTATAATGGGTTTGGTAAATGATTGTCTACATTCATTTTGCACATTTTATATTAATAAATCTTAATGTGATGGGTAATCTAAAATTAGGTCTGATGTAGATGTAGTCATTTCTCATCAATAATAATAATATATTTTAATCTTTAAATTGTGTGTATAATTTAATTGTTAATTTGTTTAAAAATTAATAACAAAATATAATGAGTTCAAGCATTTTGATGGTAGGAAAAAATCATACATATAACATATATTGTTATATGTGAATGGCTTGATAGAATTTTGATTTTTTTTATCCCATCTTTTCGATTTTAGAGTCTAACCCAGTGCTTCTCAAACTTTTTTCATTCATGATCCCATTTTTCATTATGAGATTTTTCATGACTCCAGGTATGAAATAAAACATATTGAAATTATATGAAATAAAACATATTGAAATTATATGAAATAAAACATATAAGTACATAAATCATTTACGCACTTTTTAAGATGAACACAATCAACAAATTATACTGAAAATACATATGTTGTCATATGTTCAATATTGGGCATTTGTGAAATTACATATAAACTGAAATTCAAGTGTTTGCATCAATTTTAGCAACACCAGCATTTCGCTTCACGACTCCATTTAGGGTCACGACCTATAGTTTGAGAAGCACTGGTCTAACCTACTAAACTCATTCTGATTATGTGATTCAATAAATGATATTTTTGAAATTTTTAGAAAAAATCAAATTTTTCATAAAATGAGCAATAAAATGCTGAAAATAAAAAATATTGTAGGTAATAAAAATGACGGTTAATTTTGTTAAAATAAACTAAAATATATCTTAATTGTTCATTTTTTATTTTAATTTCACTGAATTTTAGACAAAAATTACGAAAAATGAAGCATAAACATGCACAAGCCATTTAAAGGAACATGATATTTTTATTGCTTTAATGAAGCCACTTACTTCCTGGGAAATTGCAGCCAATGCTACTTTGTATGTGGGTGTTGCAAACAATAAACCATCTGTGGTCCAATTAGAGCAGGGGTTCCCAAAGTTTTGCCTAGGTAGGCCAAAAAAAAATGTTATGGAAAAATATGTTCAAATCGATAATAAGTTAGACACAAGGGAAAGATTTATACTAATTTTATAACAATCGTTCGTTATTTATGACAATAATTACTTTAATTACAAAGTGTTTAAAATAACACATTTCAAAAATAAGTAAACAAAAATAACTAAATAATTTCAAATAAAAAAAGAAAATAATAAATTCATCAATCTAAAGTGTGTGACTTGTGTAGTTGTTTTTTTTAATAATACATCATTGAGCCTTGGTTCTAAGTCAGTTGAATGTATTCTTAACACCACTTGTAAATGTTCATCAGTTAATTTTTATCTCAACTTTGACTTATTAATACTCATGACTCAAAAAGTTTTTTTGCATATATAAGTGCTTCCAAATAGTGAAAACATATTTAGAAGCACTTATACATGTATTTTTTTAACTGAACAATTTTTAATTATAATATGATAAAATTGCACTTATACATGTATTTTTTTAACTGAATAATTTTTAATTATATGATAAAATTTATTTATTTTTTTTATGTAAAAATGTAAATTATCTCTATGAATTCAAGATCGCGGATCATCTGATGTTGCAGATCGCATTTGGCCTGCGGCCACACTTTGGGAACTCCTGAATTAGAGGAACAGAAAATTTATTATAGCTAATTATGTATGGGTTGATGACGTTTTCATATATGTTAGGATTTTTTCATATAAATAAAAAAAATTTATAAAAACTTAAAAATTGGGTAAATGAATAACAAGTTAATAAATATGAAATATTAATAAAAATGACAATATTTCAACAAATTCATGTAATTTTTTAATAATTATATGAAATAACTTCATTGAATCAGAAGTTAATTTGTGGTATTTTATAAATTTCTGAAAATTTTGGCTGAATTTTTTTCATTAATGCTCATTTTGTTTGGAGGACTTGTTGCTATTTTAAAATATCAGTTATTTTGTTGGATAGCTAAAATTTCATATGAAAAAATAATGTTTTCATTGATCTTGTATATGCAAAAAAATAAATTTAAAAAAAATGCTCACACTGTTAGAAAGAGAACAAAAAAGGCAATAAATATTGGAAATTACAAAAAAATTTAATGAAAATTGAAATTTCCCAATTTTAATTTTTTTTTTTGGCATATCAATTAGGCTTAATTTCAAAACATTGCCAGCATCCAAGAAGTTAAAAAAAGAAATGCCATACATGCTTTCTTTGCTTTATGTTATGCCATTTTGCTTTTATGAAAAACCTACATTAATACCTATTTTGTTAATTGGAAGAGAAATTGGAAGAGAATTTTTGCTTTTACAAAAAGGGTGAAATGTGAAAATAGTGTTTAGCATTTGTTTTGCAATGAACCATTATAGTAAAAGTGTACACTCTGAGTAATGATAGTGGTGCTGTCAAGCTTCTTCCCTGAGAACTACACTTGGCATCAAGCTAACATAATTTTGAATTTTGTCTGTGATCATTTTTACTTCATTCTTGATTTATTTTTATATCCATTTGCAAAATGTCATAAAGTATCAGAAAAAACCCTAATAGAGTTCATAAGAGTGTAACACTTAATGTAAAACTGGACATATAACATACCAAATAACACACAAATATTTTTGTTGTTTGGTATGATTTTGTGGGTTAGGTTAGGTTAGATCAATTAAACCATCATATTGCATATGGGATATATTTTATCTGATGGCAGTTACTTTTAGAACTCATCACAGGCTATCCAACATCCATGATGATTGGGGTCAACTAGAAGATTGATAGCCTGTTGAAACATGGTTTAAACAGGCTGGATCCAGATACCTCTTGAAAAATTGGGGTTGTAGGATCCAGAATCAAACTTGAATCTTCTAAGATAGAAAGCAACTGCTTTACTGTGTGGTCATCTGACCAACTTTTTGGATCTGGGAATGGCTCAAAAATTTTTCCTGTATAAATTAATGGTAATTATTTCTTCACTTTATGCCATTTTGGTTATGAAAGATTTAATAAGAATGATCAACTTTCATAAAGCAGGGGAAACCTGTATAATTCAAAAATAATCATTAGAAAAATTTAATTTAGACTTTGTTTGCCAGGGGAAGTTTGGCTGAATTGGTTTGGTTAATTTGAAAAGGTTAATCCCCTGATTAGTGTTGATATGAATGTAATACAGGCAGTCCTCAGTTTGAATAAAATAAATAAATACAGCACCATTAAAGATGATAAGTAACTTCTAGCAGCGGGTTGAGTAAAAAACTATTTCCATTAAATAATATCCTTTACTTTGCTAACGTTTTTGGTATTGCTACCATCTTCAGGCTGCAGTTCATTCTAAAGAGAAGCATCGATACCGAAAACGTTAGCGAAGTAAAGACGTTATTTAATGGAAATAGTGTTTTACTCAACCTGCAGTAAGTGCTAGAAGTTACTTATTATCTTTAGTAAAAGAGTTTAAGTGGTGTTTCTTAAAAAGCATATCCAGTACCATTTAATAGTAGAAAAACTTTTTAATATTTCTGATGATAATGACTAAGTTTTAAGTCGCAAGCATTTTAGATTACGATTATTAAAAGTTTTCTACTGCTAAACAGTTCTTTATTTGTTTAAACTGCTTCTTTCCAGTTAAAATAATACTCACTCAAATTTGTCCTTTGTTTGAGTTTTTTCTCAAATGTGAATAATCAAAAAAATCTGAACTATGAACATCAATTGTGAAAATAAATGCTAAACATTCATTAATTGCTTTTCAAATCATTTATATAGTTATAAGATATGATACAACTAGGTTTATAGCAAAAAAATATATTGTCTACTATGAAATTGAAAAAATCAGTGTCAGCTAAGAAGCAGAAGAATTGCATTCTCTGGTTTTATCAACATATATAAATAATTTCTATTCTGGAATTGTGCCTAAGGCAATAGTTCATCTGTATTAAAGCTTATCTACCTATCTGTCAATAATAATGAAGAATAATTCATTAGTGTTTATATAACAAATAATTTCTTTATTATTTTCTTGATTTTCTTTATTATTATATTTTGCTTGGATTGATTTTGATTTTTTGATTTAAAGATTATATTTCATTTCTTTATGATTAAACAATGATTTCTTTATCTAAACTATTTATTTTGTTGGTTTTAATTTTATTGTGATTAGATTGCATTGCTGAGAATGGAACCTTGATTTTAACATTATGATATGGGAAATTGATTCTTGGTTTGAGTTCTTATTTGAAGTCACTCCAAGAACAAATTAACCATAAAGTTGAGAACTTCCTGTATTTTAAAATAAATATTAAGAGAAAAAAGTTTTCATTATAAAAAATATGTTGGATATTAAGAATACAGGTAATACTCATTTTACAAATTCCCATTTATGATTTCCCACATTTATTAATTTTTTATTCAAGTATGATTTATCAACAAAATAAAAATATGAATATTAATTGCAAAAAATAAATGCTAAACATTTGTAAATAGATATTTCAAACTATGTATGTAGTTATATAATTCAGCATTATTGGGTTCATAGCAGATATTCTGTCATATATTACAAAATAGGAAAAATCAAAATTATGGAATGGGAAGAAGTTAGCATTATCTCTTCTATCTACCATAGTTTCATCAGAACATTATGTAACTAACTCATTTCTGAATTGTGCCTAAGGTAGTAGTTTATATGTTTAAAAGCTCATCTACTCATCTGTCAATGAAGATTAAAATTTTTTTTAATATTTGTACAATATAAATAAAAAATGTTATTGATAATAAATTTATTTATTATTATAGTTTGCTTGATTTGAAGGCTATGCTTTCATTTATTTAAATAAATAAATCATTATTTAAGTACAAACTATAGTAGTGTCTTTCTAATCCAAGATATATGGGACCCAAGCTTGTTGGATTTCAGAGATTTGTCAGATTATTGGATGTTCAATGAAAAAATGGAATTACACAAACTAATACATTGTTTATTAAGACTTTTCTGTCATTGTTCTTGCTGTTCAAATTGTCCACAAATCCCTCAATTTTTTCATATTTTCCAATTTGTGGTCTTATGTAAACAACAAACACTGATATAACAAAAAAAAAGTATTTTACAATAAATAGTGTACTGAGCTTAAAAATTAATCCAACTGTAACACCTGCACAACAAACAAATAGGGACTGACAATTTGTTTACATCAGTTTCTCTCTCTCTCTCACACATCGACAAGTTGTGACATGAAAATTTCATGTGTGCAATGCAGTGGTTTGCAAAGTGTTGGACTGGTGAAGTGTTGGATTACAGAGATATAACTGTGTTATTTTGTTGATCTTTATTTAATAATAATATGGTCATATTTCATTTCTGAGAATGGAGCCCTTGTTTTTAACATTACATCTATAAGAAATAGATTTATGCTTTATGACTGTTTTCGAGAACAATTGAATAAAATGAACTGACTCATAAAGTTGAGAACTGTATTTTTATATTTTTCATATTAAAATATTATTTTTATTATTAATTTATTGTTTACTGTTTGGTTTTTTTTTTTTTTCAATAGTTCTATTAAACAAGTTTATATTTTTCAATAAAATTTTTAATTAATTTATAGATATAAAATAATCAATTTGAAAAATGTTTTAACATGATCATTATAGGCTAATCATCTATAATGTAGGTTATTTTATTCTATTGAATGAATGATTTGTTTTCTTAGTGATGTTTCAGAGGGAATATAGTAGTAGAGTTAGGAAGGGGATAAAAATGAATAAGATGAACAATCATTAAGAGAGCAGTTTGATTTTATTTATTCAATAAGTTGAACTTGGCTGGTTAGCCTTTTGCAAAATATATTACAGGTTGATGATAAAAAATCCAGCAATCAATATTCCGATTCCATCAGTTTTTCGGCATGAATGTCGGAGCACATTTTTAAATTTACCACGTTGGCATGCCATTGTTTTCTAAAGATGCCGTTTATGTTTTGACAGCCCTGTACTCCAGAATCAGATGTTTGGTCAACCAGGGTTGCCAGATTGGCTTTTTTGATGCCAAATGAGCTCTTGGCTTCTTTTTAGACATGATTGCATTAGAAACTTTTTTTAACATTTTGGCATTTTTTCTGGCTTTTTTTGTTTATTGACATTATATAAAATCTTTTAACTTTTTTCAAGAGTACAGTAACAAATTAAAATTCTGTAGAACTATTTTATTTAGTTGAATTAAAATTCTGAGAAACTATTTTATTTATTTGAATTAACATTCTGTAGAACTAGTCTTTTAAGTTATTGAACATTAAAATTTCATTTGCTTTTCATTTAGTGTTTAATTTTATTTCTTTAAAGCATTGTACAAGTAGTCCTTTTCTGCTAAATATAACTCTGAAGTCTGAAGTTGCCAGATTTTTGATTATCAACCTGTATTTTATACTTAAAAATTGTGACTCAAGTAAATTCTCAGATAGATTTTAATCCCATAGAAAGGTTTCATTCTATTTGTTGTTAAAGATTTATTGTGAATATAATAATAATGAAAATTTAGTATTGTATGTAAAAAAAGAATTGAGAAAAATGTATGAATAATAATCTTATAATAGATGAAATTTTGTAATCAATTTTCAAAAAAGTTTTATTTTATATTAATAAAAGTTTTCATTTATCAACAGGAAGAAAAGGCAAACCATCATAATGATTGAAAATATGTGAAAAGTTATTTAAAATGAATTATATTCTTTCAAAAATTCATTTGGCATTATAACAATACATAATATGAATATTAATCTCAAGTGAGAAAAAACTTATAAATTTTGATATAAAAGTTATGTAATTATAGATTTGCTTTCCAATTTTAAATTATTAATTTGTTCTTGAAAATCTTAAAACATTTCAAAATTGCTTAAGTCAAAAAGTGTTAAGCAATTAATGTTGTGGATTGATGAATAATTAATTTCAAGTTGGGTAAACTTTGACTAATGTTAGATAAAGCAGATAATTTCAATTATTTGCTTTATATAAGTGATCATTATTAGTCTAATAAGAATAAATTTTACTTATTTATTATTTAATGGTAATTTCCTTTTTTAAGACAGTTTTAATATATCACTTACACAGTGTTGTTTCATTAATATTATGAATGCCAAAATTTTTATAAGGACTATTTGAAAAATGGATAAAATTCTCTTATAAAAATGTATATATTTTTTGCTGTATAATGTATAAATTATTATATCATTAATAATAAATTTATCAACACTTCTTAAGAAGAAAATATGAATAGATAACAGCATATTCATTATTGACACTACAACCTGTGAATTTGATTAATTATAATTAATGCTTTCAATCTCATGATCCAGAGGCTTCCTGATCATTTTTGGAGAATACTGATCTAGGATTGAATGAACTGGAATCTCAGGATTTTATAAAAATAAGTTAAATCACAACATAAAAAAAATCTTCACTTTTAACTTCTTGCATATAGTTTATGGCATATATCACATCCCACAGGGGCAAACAATAGAATTTTATAATGCAATTTCACAGGTCCTAATTAGTTTACTGCAGTTGTGTTTAGTGTTTTTGAAAAAGGAGCATAATGCATTTCTGATGGTTTTTAAATTTTTTCTGACTAAAATTTCTTATTTTAAATGGTCTTTACAAGAATTTGAGTTTTCTTTTTCTTTTTTTGAAAATTAGCTTTTTTTTTTAATCTCTTCCTTCTCTATATTCTAGATTACTCTATTCATATTATTCCAATTAGATGCTGAAATAAAGTTAATTATTGAAATTTTTTTCAAAATTTAATTTTTTATATGATGAACTATAAAATCTTAAAATTTAAGCTTAATTCTATTAAAAGGTAACATTTTTATTAATCATTAATTTTTACTTTATTTTTGCTGTATTTTTGTCAAAGCACAAGAAAATACTAATGTAAACAAAAATCCTCCATTAAAAGGAGCATGGCATTTTTATTGTTTTATTACCACCAATCATTTCTTGCAATTTTCCTGCCAAGCCTACTGCACTGGGAAGTGTAACATTGGGTGTAATATAAGAATCAGCCATCAGGAGTCCAGTTAGAACAAAGTAAAAAGTATTATAATTGTTTATATATAAGGAGAGAGAATTTTTGTTTTTGATTTGTTTACATTAGATTTTTTTGAATACAAATTCAAAAATTTCTTATAATTTGAATATTCATGAAATTTTATTCAGTTAAATAATTAAAAAAGCAATGTTGAACTTTCAGAAATTTATTTTGCACAGTATATGGAAACTAGTAATGAACTATAGATAAACTATAAGAACTAACTATAGATGAATTAAAAAGTTTGTCCTATTAAAGATTCTATTTATATTTGATTTAATGATAAAAAAGGATGAACAACTGACAAAACTATACTTAACACTTATCAAGGAATTAAACTAATTTCAACAAATCAATAGATATAATTAAATTAATCTTTATAAATGATTGATTATATTAGTGATGATTTTATGGTGAAAAAAACTGTAGATTCTTATGGTCTGTCTGAAAGAATGTATGGGTAATCCTTGTTTAACACTGTAGTTAGGTTCTTAAAATCATATAACATGGTTTTCTGTATAGTGCAAAATCATGTTATATGGGACTAAAGAATCAATACAAAGAAGGATATTATGTTGCAAAGGCTAACAAAAATTTTATTTTCAATGTTATTGGAAAATTAATTTTTTATTAAAAATAGTAATAATTGAACAAATATTTTACAAATTGTGATAATATATGTTAAAATTAAGTATATTTGTTAAATTTTTTCCACATCATTGCTGATAATCATATATCAAACAAGGATGTCTGATCTGTTACAGAATATCTTCATCTTCTGAAGCATCTAGATTTCATTTATCTTGTGCTCTCTCTAAAATTCAGTAATTAATTAATTGCTTTTGTATGCTTAGCTCTATACCATAAAATTTATAAAGATCTAACATTTTTGAAGCTCTCTCTTGAATTTTGTGCTCCTTCACTCAAAAATAAAATAAGACAATTTTGAATAATGGCTAATAAATCAATAGCAAGAATTCAAAAAAAGTTGAAATGTTGGAAAATTACATTCAACATAATAATAGGATTTTTCCCATACAAAACGTTCAAAAATAATTTTATATGTAGAAATTCCAGAATTTTCAAACTGAGTTAGAACAAAATCATCCTATATAAGTGCAGGCCATCTTGAACATATGAACATTCATACTACAACAGTGATATCATCAATAAATTTGCAATTAGGCAATGCAATTCATATGCATATCAATTTATGTACAATATACTGATGCCCAAAAACATAGCTTTTATATGTGGTTCTTGTAATTTTTTTGTTCATTATGTTTATGATGATGTATAGTGTCTTAATAAAAATTGTAATGAAAAATTTTGAGCATTTCTGATTTCTGAATGTTTTAACTTGTACCTTATAACCACAGGGTTCAAAAATGAATCCTAGTGTAAGTTGAGGACTACCTGTATCATGTTATGCAAGGATTGTTACAATTTTCTAACCATATTAAAATATATATTAATAAAAGTGCTGGTTATTTGGGGGGTTGCTAGATAACCAGCACTTTTACAATACATTGTGTAAAGGATAATTCCATTCTAATCTATAAAAAATACCTATTGAAACTTTTATGAAAATAAGGTTCAACATTAATTTTATAGAAGGATACATGTTATTTTAATTTCAAATATATTATTATTATTTTTAGATTAATATAATATTTGTTTGAAATTAAAGAAGTATGTTTTATATTAGAACACCTCCAAGAAATCTAGATACAAGAACCAATATTACAATAGAGGATAGAGTATTTGAAGTAGAAGCTGATGATTTAGAACCAATATGTGAATTAGGAAGAGGAGCATATGGGGTTGTAGAAAAGATGAGACACAGATCTACAGGTACAATATTGGCTGTAAAGGTATTTATTAAATTTATTTTCTATTACAAGTAAAATAATGTAATAATAAAATTTACTGATAATTCAGAATTCCAAGTAAATGTAAATATAACTGAAATAATTAGATTGGCCAATAATGGTGGTATATATAAGGTAGCTTTCAAAAATTTCGGTGATATTATTCTAAATGTAATCAATATAAATATAATATATATATATTAATTACATACTGGAGTAATATCATACACTGAAGTGTGTGTGTGTGTGTGTGTGTGTGTGTGAGTGTGTGTGAGTGTGTGTGTGAGTGTGTGTGAGTGTGTGTGAGTGTGTGTGTGAGTGTGTGTGTGTGAGTGTGATGCTGCCGAGTGGAAAGGCATGATGATTTGTTTTCAAAGCATTAAACAAAATCAGTCTGAATCACAAACATTTAATATTCAATTTAAAATTTTAATATGTATATAATGCAATGTTTGTCTGTTTGTCTTTATGTTCTGAATAGACTCTCACACTGCTTGACCTTATCAGAGTGACTTGAAAATTTATGCAGGGTGACTTCCCATTACCCTCAGAGTATATAAGATTTCCAAAATCAAAATCTCACTAGGAATTGGGACACATTGGGTTCATTCTATCTGGTTCCTACATCATTTGACCTATTGGGACCAAACTTTAACTTTGAAGGGTGACTTTCCCACTGTTAATATAGGGTACCCTGGGTTCCCAGGGGTGGAACATTTTGTGTTTGTAATTTAAAATTGTGTGTTTAAATCTTTCAGTCTGTTGTTCTAATTTGCTGTTGAAATTGCATGAGATAAATATAATATCGTGGTCTCACAAGCATGACATGTTCATGATATAACAATGGATGACATCTCAGAATGTTATCAATGTGTGATGTCATTGTGATGTAGCAATGACATCACAACAGTTCTAATATATAAAGTATATATGAATAACATCACAAAATAGCAAAGTGTGTGATGTCATTGTGTCATAGCACTGATGTCACAACAGTCCTGATATATGAAGTACTGATAGATAATATTACAAAATATTAGTGTATATGATGTCATTATGATGTATCAATGAGTGCCATCACAAATATTTCAATGAATAATGTAACAATGGATGATGCCTCCAAATGTCATCAGTGCTTGACATCATTATGATGTAGCAATGGATGACATCACAAAACATCAGTGTATGAAATCATAAAAATTCTGACATATTACACCACTATGACATCATCATCACACCTAAAGATTTTGATTTTTTTCCAGCTTTACTTAATTACTACCAAAAACATTTTTAATGAAAAAAAACAATTTATTTCTTTTCAACTTAAACTGCTGCTAGTGCTTATTCTTTTGGTTAACTTAAGCTTTGCTTACAGGTATAACATCATTTGTAGCTAACAAAAAAATCTCACAAACCAGAAACTAATATTTTCCTATAAATGATATGCCAGAAATTCCCAAGAGCAATACTGGGTATACCAGCTAGTATATATTCTATTTATTTCTGAACATGTAATTAGTATATTTAATTAATATATATATATAATTACATATATTAATATAAATATCCACGACAGCCAAATTGCAGCTCTTTGGTATTTTCAATGTGGCTCCATACCATGAAAGTTAATAGTTAATATGGAGCAAATACTTACTTAATTTAAAAAATAATATATTTGTAATTTGTTCATTTATTGTAAAAGTAGTATGCATCTATAGGAAATAAGTGCATGTGAAATATATACAATTTTTGGAACTATTGTTAAGATAAAAACTGGTGTAACTCTCAAATATTTAAGATTCTTCTATGTGGCTTATAATGACATGAAGTTTGCCAAATTTGGTAATTAGGTTAGATATATATTAATTACATACTTAGAAATAAAAATATATATTACAAATTTCACAAATACAAGCTAGGGATATATACAGTGAAGATCACTAATCTGTCATCATTGATATATAGAACATGCTGGATAACAAATATTGGCTGTGATCAAAATAAGCAATACAATAAATATACAGAATTGTTTCAATATTTTCATAAGCAAAAAACAACATGATATACTTATTTTACTATCATCCATGCAAAGTCGCTAATTTCAACAAATAATAATAATAATTATAAACTAATCTAACAGTTCTAACGACTCTAAATCCAGAGTTCAGCCTGAGCTCAGGTTTTTTACTATTTCCTACAATAAATATATCAAATCAAGAACAATATCAATAACAAATATCTATTCTATCCAACAAAAACAAACTGGTAAACATACTGCTTAAAGTATCAAATAAATGTTAGATCTAAATAGCGAAAAAATGATTTTAGAAACTTATGCTAATAAATTGAATAAATTCTCAAAACAAGTTAAATAATAAAAATATAAATTTATTTCACTCAAACACTTACAAAAATATAAACCAAAGCTTTATTTAAGTAATACTAAAGCACCAATCAAGTTATAAACAAAACTTATTTAATCAAAATACTCAAATATCCAAAAATCAAATATTCACAAATAATATAAACCTTAAATATCAATTAATTGTAATATCACCACTTCAGATACAAAACTTAAGCTTGTCGATCTTTATAAGAAATTCAAATGTCACTTAACCAGCTCTACTTCAGTACGAACACCTTGTTGTATCAGTTGCTGCATACATTTTTATACCAGTGACTTACAGTCCTGAGTTGCTTCATTTACATAATGTCATGCAACAATTTCAAATTTATTAGTTTACAGAGTAATCAATTCATGTCATCCTCTTTACAAATTTATTATGTATCCAACAAAATATCGATAAGAGATCATTCTTATATTCTCACTTTAGATCAGTGGTAATTTAGATTAGATATCATCAAGAGCCAAGAGAATTTGTTCGGAAGATGGATTTCTGGTTTGTAATTTGTAACTGCTAACTGCTGAGATGGAGAATGTGAAAAGTGAGTTAACTCTTAAACTAAAATATAATATGTTAAATAATAATGAAAATAACAATAAATAAGTAATGAGCATAATAAAATAATAATAGAATAGGTCTTTTTTTTTCTTTTGTATGGTAAGCTTGGTGGCTAAATTTTGATTGCCTCTTTCCCTGTGTAAGAGTTAGAACCACAATTTTGATTGTTTTTATATTTTCTAAATTTTATTTAATATATTTTCTTAATTCATGCTGTTTTAAATTTGAAAAAACAATGATGCAGTATATGAATGTGTTCCAATGTTCTATGGTAACCTTAGCAACAGCTTCTAACCTTCTATTTCAGAATTCCATTGTAATTCATATGTTGCGGATAGGTCAAAGTAAACTTCTTCACATCCTTCCATATTACTAAGATGTCATCAATATATCTTATGTAGAGCTTGAAAGTGCTTGTAACTCTGGGAGGATTCTTTTTTCTATAATTCTTAACAGTATCTTTGCCATGATTTCTGCAAGTAAGCTCTCTGTGGCAGTGGTGTTCAATCTATCGATTGCAGAGTGATTTTTGGTTGCTCTATTGTTTGTTCCTCCTTATTTACAAATTTAATTAAAACTGAAAACATAATATTTTATTTATCATTATTTAGGGGGGCAGCTTATATTCAATGTAATACGGTATTAACATAAACCATTCAGTATGATATACTATGTCTTTGAGACTCACTAGTATTCTATAACATATGCTCCGAAATACAATATGTTTGATTTACATAAAGTTTCATGAAATGATCAGCTTATGTAAGTCAGAGACTCAAACAGTTTAAAGCAATGTTTATAAACAATATTGTATAGCTGAATAAGTGCTCAAATAAAAATGATTAACTAGATCTTTACAATTATTATTATGTATGTTTTCAACTTGTTAATATCTCATGCAGGGAAATATAAGAAAATATAAATTTGATTGCCCTTTCCACTCAAATAGAGTACTAAGGGAGCTGTTCTGGGCCAAAATTAAATCAGTATACACATGAAAAATTTCCAATATTAATTGATATTGCATAAAAAATTCTGTCATGTTTCAGATTGACATAATTGTCAGAATCACTTTTTCAAACATGAATGTCATAAAAAATCAATTAAGAAACCAAATTATAAATGATCACTTAGATGATTGTCTGCGATTAGCCACTTCCTTATATCTACTTTACAATAAAAATATTTCAAGGTCCAAACAATACCAAATTTCACATTAACTGTTTTTTTTAATCAACCAGAATTTCCTGTAACATTACTGTTGTAATCAATCTGTTATTTTTTTTTTAAATTTGGTTTTCCAAAACAGAGAAATAAATATTTTTTTCTGATATATTAAAGTAGAAGAATCAAAGAATCATCCCAACTCAACCTATGTGATAACATGTGTGAGAGTAACCCTATATAAAGGAGTATTAATAGCCTATTCTTTGTTAGGTAGAAGCTTAGAACTATGTTAGTAGTATATCTAGAAAGTATGTTAAGAGAAAACTAATTTTAAGTTAGTAAAAAGACATATCTATGTTAATACCTAAAACTAATAATTTTTTATTATTTATTATTTTTTGTTTGTTTTATTTTTTAATTAAATAAAATGTTAGTGTGTTAGTAACTTTGGACTAGACTTATATCTATAATCAACATACCACAGTCACAGCTTAAACCTCACCATCTTATGTCGGAGTCAGTGTAAGTTGGAAATACCCAAATTTTATGAATTGCCCACTACCAATACACACACTACTTTATTGTAATAAACTTAATGAACACTAGATACAAAAAACAATGCTTTTTGTATACCAGACCATTGATCAGGACTCTAACCCTTTGTCAAATTGAATTGACTAACCACAGAATTTATTGATGGCATTGCTATCATAAGTTGAGGACTATCTATACATAGATATATACAGGTATGTCTCGATTAGTGTGAATAATTGGTTCCATGAATTTCTCGCACTATTCGAAGTATTAACTATATTTCTTTAAAGATTTTAGGGCTGGAAGAGAGTCTTCTGAAGTGATTTAGAATATTTAATTGCATAATTGTACGTAATCAGATATCAAGGTGGGGAACGTGATCTATATAAAAGAATAGATTGCTGAATAACTTAGTATAGAAAAGTAGTTCACATAATAAAAAAGGTTGAACACAACTGCCCTATGGGAACTCCTCTAATTTGTCTGTAAAATCTATCTTTGAATATGAAAAAGAAATTGTAGTACATTAGATGCACAATTCTCTCGAGAGGAGCTTTATTAATGACATCAGCCATATGCATCAGTAAAAATCTATAAAAAGATAAGGACATAGATTTCTAATTTCAAAGAAGGATATAGATTTTGAAAGTCAAATGTATTCAATATTTCTCCTTGTCTAGATGACCTTGACACAGTGAAACTCACAACTCATGAAGAACTGGATAAACTCCATAACTTCTGGTACCTGAAAGTCTTTTATAATCTACATAAGAATAAAGCAGTTAAACAAGAAATTAACAATAGCAGGAGGACCCACAGTGTCTGGAATTTCCAGGAATGAAAAAGATCACTGGGAAGATAAGTATAGAACAGGAATCTATCAGATCTTAATCTGTGAACAACAGAATAAAGAATAGTATAGCATTGGAATTACAAAGAGAAAATTCAAAGATTGCAAGAACACAAAAGAGATATAAAAGAAGTCAGATTGAATATAGCACTCTGCAGAATTTTATAACAAAAAATAAATTGGGAAAAAGTAAAAATTATAAAGTCAACTTCAAACTTAAATGATGGATTCTTTCAAGAAATGATTGAAATATTAAGGATAAAGCCACATGACAATATTTTGAATAGTAAAAATGTTGAAAAACTATCATCTGCACGAATATATGCAGTTGGAAGAGAGCTTAGTTAATCCCATGAATACAAGCAAATTACACAGTAAATAACCCAAGAATGTTACACTAATACTGATTTTATTTTATATGTTGTTATTATAGTATTTAATTTAATTATTGTCATTATAATCATCTATATTATAATTAGTCAAACGTGGCTGGCTGGAGTCCCTTTTTCGGTGAACCACTGTACCGATTTCTATAAATAGGTATCGTTAGAAAGGTCTAATTTTCGGATGTCTGTACCGATTTCTATAAATAGGATATCGTTAGTATAATTTTCGGATGTCTGCGACAACAGATCTTTTTTTTTTTGGCGGCATCTAATTTTCAGATGTCTGCGACAACAGATCTTTTTTTTATTTGGCCATTTTTTAGGGTCCTAGGGACCCAATTGTTATGTACCGATTTCTATAAGTAGGGTATCGCTAGAAAGGTCTAATTTTCGGATGTCTGCGACAACAGATCTTTTTTTTATTTGGAGTCCTGTATCTTGATAACGGGGCCTTAGCGGCAAATAATAATTACATTTTTGGACCCAGCACCTCCAAATTAGGGGGGTGCACTATAAAGGGGAGCAAATTTTTGACTCGGAAATATGATACCCATACCCAGAATTCGCAGGTGGCATTGTAACGTAATAATGGATGCCATTTTACGATTCCTTCTTGGATTTCCTACACGAGTTCGAAGGTGTTTTTGTCATTATATACGGTATTATTAGATTAAATTGCAATTATATTTCCACTCATTTATATGAGCAAGTAATTTCTAGTGTTAATAATTTTAGTAATAATAATAGACAATGGAATATTGAATACTTTAAAATAGTATAACTATCTGGATTTGATCCTGAGTCCTCAAGATTATAATAATCAGGAACCTTGATCCCCAAAATGGTAAGTGATTGCTTTACTACATTTTTAATTATACAAAAACATTTTTTCTAGCCAATATACCATGAAAACAACAAAGTTCAAAATATTATAAGAGCTATTATAAGATCAGAATATCAAAAGTTGAAGGATTGTAAGTTGAGAATACCTGTATATGAAAAAAGTAAATAATTATTCTTTTCCATAACTATTTATTGATATTGATGAATTTTGATACAAAGAAAAATTACTTTTCCATTCAAGATAGCTTGTCTACAAAAAAGCAACTATTTTGCATGAAATCTGTTTTATAAATAACACAGATTGAATTCAAAATAGTTGCTTCTTTTTGAGTTATAATAACTCAAAAACATTTTTCTAAATATCAAAAATCTTTGAAAATTATATGTTTAATAAATATAGAGTAAACTGATAACAAGAAACAAATATCTCATAAAAAGTAAGTTTTAATCTAATTTTAAAGTTAAAAAAAATACTTTTTAATTACAGGTACTCCTTACTTAACAACTTATTTGTTTAATGACTGCTCAAAGTTACATCTGAACTTACAACTTGTTTTAATGAAAAATTTGGTTTTTGCCCATATGAGTCACTTATGATTACTATAGCATGTAATTCTCCATACTCATAGTTCCAAAAATCTAATGAAGAAAAATACTTTGTGCATAATTAAGATATAAATGTCTTTAAAGCCATGAGAACTTAAGCAAGTAACTTGTTCTAAATACTGTCAATTCTCGTTATTCTCGGTAGTTATGATCTGTAAATTCTTTGTGAATACTGAACCATTGTGCCTATGGGAAATATAGAGTTAGGTTCCTGTGAACCTTTCTTCCCAACATTTTCATCCTTGCTTTATCTGAGTTTTTCTGTTTAAAGACACCTTATTTAATGTGTATTACAGTACTTACAAATAATTAGAATATATGCAGTGTACAGTACTATATAAAGTATTATAATTACGTAATCTTTATTTAATTTTTTAAAACATTAACTATGTAGTAAATAAAATCTTAGTAATCCTAATCTAGCCAAACTTCCCCCAGTGGTTTATTTTTGAATTAATTGCCAAATTAATAATTATTAATTTAAATTTAGGCTAAGGTGGCACCATCTATTATTTAATAATTGAACTTTAATTTTTACTAATTTCTTGAAATTAAAAATTTGCCTTAGCCTGGAATCAAACCAGGGACTTCAGGTTACCATCCCAACGCCTTACCAGCTAGACTACCAAGGCACCGGCAGATTTTCAATTTCAGTATGTATATAATTTAGAAATTAACAGATTTACGCCGACACCAGCACTCCCAGACAGGCTAGACCTAGCCACGGGCCCTCTATGGCAAATCCGGGCAGACAGACTTGGCTCAAGTCAGATAACTAATCATAATCTACATTTTACTAGGGGATTTACGCGATTCAAATAATCCTAATCTAGCCAAACTTCCCCCAGCAGTTTATTCTTGAATTAACTGCCAAATTAATAATTATTTTAAATTTATGCTACGATGCCACCATCTGTTGGATTAATAATTATTAATTTAAATTTAGGCTAAGAAGGTGGCACCATCTGTTAATTAATAATCGAACTATTAATTTTTAACTAATTTAGCGTAAATTTAAAATAATTATTAATTTGGCAGTTAATTCAAAAATATAACCGCTGGGAGAAGTTTGGCTAGATTAGGATTATTTGAATCGCGTAAATCTCCTAGTAAAATGTAGATTATGATTAGTTATCTGACTTGAGCCAAATCTGTCTGCCCGGATTTGCCATAGAGGGCCCGTGGCTAGGTCTAGCCTGTCTGGGAGCGCTGGTGTTGGCATAAGTCCGATAATTTCTAAATTATATACATCCCGAAATTGAAAATCTGCCAGTGCCTTGGTAGGATATTCTCTAAAAATTATATGCATCCCGAAATTGGAAATCTGCCAGAGCCTTGGTAGTTAGCTCAGGGGTCATCAAACTTTTTTGCACAGTGGGCCGGATTACTGACAAAATGACAAAAGCAGGCTGCATAATCATTGTGTACAATACTTGCAAGCCAGAACGAAAGCTCTGAAAAAAAGACGAAAATTATTTTTTACAAAAAATCAAGTTCAGCATTCCGTGTTAATCATGGGTGAGTGGCATGCAATGCATAAAAAACAAGGACAACCAACATATTTATTTACTAAAAAAGTTATCAATGAAGGCGACGTTAGCAAAAAGATAGTTACGTCAGACCTAGTGTGCATAAATCCGAATCTCACAAACTAAGCAGCAAAAATCATTAGTGAGATTTATGAAACAGATGTTTGGCTTTCAAGATATCAATGTTTAGTTAGGTTAGGTTAGATACAATATTTTAAAATTTAAAATAGTAAATTTAAAGCACACAGCAGCAGCCAGGAAATCTACGTATGTGTGAAGATCACCTAGTATTCTAAACATAATATTTAAATTAAAATTGTATCACAATGTCTTGTGTTTCATACATTTTATCAAGCAAATTCAAGTACTGTCAGTGGGCCGGATAAACTGGCGTCGTGGGCTGGATCCAGCCTGCGGGCCGTAGTTTGGTGACCCCTGGTCTAGCTGGTAAGGTGTCGGGATGGTAACCCGAAGTCCCTGGTTCAATTCCAGACCAAGACAAATTTTTAATTTCAGGAAATTAGTAAAAATTAAAGTTCAATTATTAAATAATAGATGGCACCACCTTAGCCTAAATTTAAATTAATAATTATTAATCCGACAGATGGTGGCACCGTAGCGTAAATTTAAAATAATTATTAATTTGGCAGTTAATTCAAAAATAAACCACTGGAGGAAGTTTGGCTAGATTAGGATTATTTGAATCGCGTAAATCCCCTAGTAAAATGTAGATTATAAAATCTTAGTTTTGATGGGTAATTGTTTCAGCACATTATCTTCCTGAATTGCATTGAAAAACTGTGTCAGCCTTGTCTACGTTGTTTTTTGCCCTAAATTTTTTAAAATCTCGGTGTAAGAAATAAATGCACAGGAAGTTAAGCACCTAAATTTTGGGCTGCATTTAAGCATAGGATCATATTATTCTGTGCAACCTGCAGATGATAAGAACAGACTTTTGGCCTAACTGCAATCTGTGGAGTGAGCAAGGATAGATAAGACTTTTCAGGCAGAACAACAGAGCCTACATTTAGTAACAAACAACTTCCTTTATTAGAGAGAGAGAGATTTACATTGGTAATAGTATTTTCACTGCTCAGCAGGAATCCACAAATAAGTGCGAAAGTGCCGTGGAAATTGAATTTGTGGTTACAAATAAATTTTCGAATAATCGAATATGTGAATAGGAAATCCGCAAATATCGAGAATCAATTGTATACACAACAAGTTATTCATTTACTGATCAATTCGTTCTACGACCAAGTCATGGGAACAGAACTTGGTCATTAAGTGAGGAGTACCTATATATTATCTGAATTTTTATTTTAAATTCTTGATTATATAATCAGTTGAACTATATTATGGAATTATAACTAGAAAAAAATCATTAAAGTAACAAAAGTACGTTACAAAAAAAACTGGTACAATTTTGTTGGATATACTGTATATATTCTTTTTTCTAGCACTTAGGTAGGATATAAACATCTTTATTACAGTATGTAAAGTCAGTGAAACATTTTTGTCTATCCGACACTCATCAGCTGTATCTATACTATATACATATATTATGCAGACCATAATACAGTTATTAAGGTCTACATAATATATGTATATAGTATAGATACAGCTGATGTGGGTCGGATAGAAAGAAAATGTTTCTGTGATTGTACAATAACTGTAATACAGATGTTTATATCCTACCAAGTGCTAGAAAAAAAATTTATCATTTAAAGGTAGCGTAATTTTTGAACATTAGTAATTATACTGTATATATTGAAAAACATATTTATTATCAGAAACTGTTCATAATAACAAATATTTATAAATGTTGTCATTTCAGCTATTTTCTATCCCTTGAATTTCAAAATAATTCTATAAATATTTTGTATAATGTTGTTAATTCTAGAAAAAAGGCAAAATATTTATTGATGATTAATTACTGCACATTCCATTAATTAAATGCTTGATAATTTATAAATTTAAAATAATAGCAAATAAGCACTTTTTGCAGTTGAGATTACTTTATTTCAGAGTAACAAACGTTTTTGGCACTCAGCCATCCTCAAGTTACATATGGAAATAGAAAAAATTTAAAGTTTAACAGAATTGAATACAAAAAAAATAAATAAAATAACGAACGTTTTTGGGTGACTGCCAAAAATGTTCGTTACTCTGAAATAAAGTAATCTCAGTTACAAAAAATGCTTATTTGATATTATTTTAGATTATACGAGTAGAAGCAGTGAAAGCAGTAGTATATCTATTTATCAATTTGTTATAAATTTCAATCTTTTGCTCAAAAGAAAGCTACCAGTTGATCTGTTATTAGAAAAACATTGTTGATTACCAGTAAGTCACTTATATAAAAGTTATTACTTTCAGAATTCAGATTTTACTTGAGACATAAAAATAATTTTTCAGAATTCTTCTGAGAAATTATTTTTACATCTCAGTTAAAATCTATTTTAGAGAGAAAACTGGATCCATTCTGCAAAACAGTTTTATAAAACAACAATTTTTAATCCAAATAATCCTAATTAATCTGCCATATTTAATCCCTTGATTCTTTAACAGAATTTTAATGATTTGAATTAATTTAAGCTAATTTTTAGTGCCATCTCGTAATTAGAATATTTATTATTTTATTAAATCAATGAGTGGCACCATCTATTAATTAATAATTGAACTAGAATTTTAACTAACTAGTTCAATTATTAATTAATAGATGGTGCCACTCATTGATTTAATAAAATAATAAATATTCTAATTACGAGATGGCACTAAAAATTAGCTTAAATTAATTCAAATCATTAAAATTCTGTTAAAGAATCAAGGGATTAAATATGGCAGATTAATTAGGATTATTTGGATTAAAAATTGTTGTTTTATAAAACTGTTTTGCAGAATGGATCCAGTTTTCTCTCTAAAATAGATTTTAACTGAGATGTAAAAACATAAAGTTTAAGCAACAATTTTTAATTAATTAAAAATTACAGATGCATAGTGCAATCAGACATTTTGTGTATAAATGCCCATAATAAATGTAAAGTATTATTAGACTTGTTAACAATCACTTTTCAGCATTTTATGATATTTCCATAATAGTCATATTTTGAACAAAGCAACTACTTATTTTTACACAACAGTCTTAATTATAGCTATATCAAATAAATGTCAAAATGATTTCTACACACAACAATCATTATTGACTGTTTTATGCCTTTCTGACAACTTTAATCATCAGATGGCAGGCAAAGTATTACCTATTTTTCAAAACTTTCAGTTGTCAATGGAAAAAATGAATTAAAAATCCTGAAAATTTTCTATTAATTTGTATGAAAATGAATCAGGTTTAAATATTTAAAATATATAGCATGGGAAATATAAAATGTAATAATGTAAAATCCAAGTTACACCATTTAAATTCATGCATACCAAATATAGGATGTATAAATATGCATAAACAGACAATATATTAAAATTAAATTAATAAAATCAATCTTACTTAAAACAAGCATGTTCTGCAACTGGCTTTGCTACTGGATTTATATAATATTCATTAATAGTTGTAGTTTCTTGATTGCTTTTTGTGTTTTCTTTATTTGAAGGCTCTACCGAATTCTGCTGTTTACACCTTTTATAAAAAAAATATAAACAAACAAAAATTAAAATTGTTTTCTATAAAAAATAAAAAATATTAAATCTGAGATGTATATTTTCTAACCTATTAATAGTATCAGTTGATAACTGAATAGTAATAGGTGATTTATTCTTATCACCTGGAGTTAAATTTGTTTCTGTAATTTCATTATGTTCTTGTGTATTAGATGAAATATCAATTATATCAGTTGTTTTTGGCTGTAGTTGTAATTTTTTAACACTACGGCGAGGTATAAAGGTTTCTAAATTAATTTCGCTATCATCTAAATCATCAAACAGAGAAACCTGAAAAGAAATTTAAAATTTTTATGTAAATCTATGTTTAAATTATGAAAATTTTTTATAAAATTTATATTACAAAATTACTAACAAGGGGATGGTCAGACATTCCCCTCTCCGATTTGACTGAAACTGCACATACGTACAGTACTTAAAAATAAATGTTTAAATACAGAGTCGTAGCACACGCTTCTCAAATGGCTTCGAGAAAAAGCGATTTTAATATTTGTGTATATTATTAAAAGGCTTGATAACGAGCTAAACGAATCATGTGCGGCACTAACGTGGTTGGTAACACTCCAGCATTTTAAGACTAAAGTCGCAGGTTCAAGTTGGGTTGTTCGCTTCCTTTTTTTTTCATAAATAGTAATTTTTAATTAATTCATCTACACCTACAGTAATATGTTTTAATGATTTTTTTAATCACAAAGGCTGTAGCCGGGTAAGCATTGGAAAGTGGCCTTTACATCGATTTGGCCGATTTCTTTTTTAGAGATTGCTTTCTGGGTAACATTTTACTTTTGACAAATATTAATGTCAAAATACCGATGGTTCCTCAGAAAAAAAATAATTTTGAATTTTGAAAAATAATTTTTTTCTCGGGAACCGTTGCTGCAAAATCATGAAATTAGGTCATGGTATAGAGGTACATAAGGTCTATTACTGGTAATTTTTTCACGATTCTCATTCTACAGGAAATGTGGAAAATAACAAAAAAAATAGTTTAAAAAATAAAAAAAATATCTTGTCTTCAGAGGGCAATCACCATTTTTTCGTCAAATATTCCTCATATCCTCCCCTATAATATATATTAATTTCAAAATTTTCCGATTGGTATAACATATTCATATTTGTAATATTTTACATTCACAGCGAATTTTTCTCGAAACTTGAAAACGTCGGTTCTTGGTATCCAGTCAACGCTGATAGATTAGAATTTCTTTCTGTCGTCACGTGGTTTAGATGTTCTACGAAAAGGCTTCGGGATTTTAAAATGACGTCAGCGTTAAACCGCGTTACTATCAGTTTTATTAAATCACAAAATATACGGGAAATGTCAAAAAAGAAATCATACATACATAAATCATAAACGACATTTAATTTAATCATTATCACTATCATCTTCGATATTAACTGGTATTTATTCATTTCTGAATAATTTTGTCAGAGTTTCGGCAGGTCTTATGATTTTTCTTGTCGTCTGCTCTTCTATACAAAAAGAACGCTGTTGCTTTGGGAAAGAAAACAGAATTTTCAATGTCTCATTTGTCATGCGTAATCAGATTGTTCAAATAATCATGTGCTTAATCTGTTTATTAATTTCTATTTTTGTCAACTGCTCGAATTAAAAATCCCGAATCCTTTTCGTAGAATATCTAAACCACGTGACGACAGAAAGAAATTCTAATCTATCAGCGTTAGCTCGATGCCAAGAACCGGCGTTTTCAACTTTCGAGAAAACTTTGCTATGAATGTAAAATATTACAAATATGAATATGTTATACCAATCGGAAAATTTTGAAATTAATATATATTATAGGGGAGGATATGAGGAATATTTGACAAAAAAATGGTGATTGCCCTCCGAAGACAAGATATTTTTTTTATTTTTTAAACTTTTTTTTTTTCGTTATTTTTCACATTTCCTGTAGAGTGAGAATCGCGAAAAAATTACCAGTAATAGACCTTATGTACTTCTATACCATGACCTAATTTCATGTATTTTGCAACAACAGCTCCAGAGAAAAAAATTATTTTTCAAAATTCAAAATTATTTTTTTTTCTGAGGAACCATCGGTATTTTAACGTTAATATTTGTCAAAGTAAAATGTTACCCAGAAAGCAATCTCTAAAAAAATCAGCCAAATCGATGTAAAGTCCACTTTCCAATGCTTAACCAGCTACAGCCTTTATCTGGAACGTAAAAATGAGTTTTTCGTTGGAAAATTTCCACTGTGGGAGGGAAAAGACAATAAAACAATATAACCTTACAATATTAAAAGGAGAGACTTACCGCAGTGTCAAGTTACAGCAGCTTAACAATACCCCTTTTAAACTGTTGTTGTGAAATTTGACATAACTGTTCTAGAACTATTGTCTTTAATGATATTTGTATTAATAATATTTATGATTGTATTTAACTTTTTGCTGTTAGGGTTTCGTCTTTTGGGAAGCAAGAAAGAGATGTTTACTGTTAAAATCGAGTCATACAGTATATCTTCGGATTAGAACATGTCAAGTCAAATGGAGTCAATGGCTAGTTCGTCAGCAATGCCGGACAGTGAAGTGGATGATAACTCGCTGCATAGTGATGTAGCAAAAACATGGTTGAAAGATGCAATGATGTATTGTGAACAGCTTCTTCTTGAAAGTGACCTTATTGCGATGGAATCATCGTCTTCAATTTCTCAAGAAGCAATGTTACTCGGAGAAGAACTGTATCATAGAACAGTTGAAATGCTTGGTGAAAAGAAACTAGTAACTGACAAGGAGCTCGTTTTACTAAATTGATGAAGAGGAAGAGGATGTTTCCCACGAGGTTGATGATGATGATGATGAGGAGGATGACGAAGACGTAAAGTATAGAGTGAAAAAGAAAAAGAAGTTGGCAGAATACATTGATCTTGAGTATAAAATCAAAGTTGTGAATATCGCAAAACAACATCCTATGTGGAGTTTAAAGAACCTACAAAAAAAGGTTGTTCACGCTTAAAAAGCCTAAAGGACGTAAAAAAATGGGAAGAAGATATTATATCAAGAGGAACAAAGATAGATAAATATTCTGCCATCGATTCTTGGGCCTACAATCGTTTTGTTGATGCTTGGGACAGCTTTCAGCAAATCCCCACGAGAAATTTGCAGCAGTGGGCTTTATCTGCTAAAAGTCAATTCCATAATTTCCAGTTCAAAGCATCTGAATCATGGGTCACAAGATTTAAGAGGGCTTGGGACAGCTTTCAGCAAATCACCACGAGAAATTTGCAGCAGTGGGCTTTATCTGCTGCAAGTCAATTCCCTAATTTCCTGTTCAAAGCATCTGAATCGTGGGTCACAAGATTTAAGAGAAAGCACAAGATCCGCCAAAGGAAAGTCGCGAGGTATGTGAGCAAAAGAGAAACAGTTTCATTAGAAGTGATACTAGCTGCTGCAGAGAATTTCTGTATCCAAGTACAAGCTCTCATTCCAAATTTCGACAAAGATTTCGTAATTAATACAGATCAAACAAGTAAGTTTGAAATAAAAAATAAAAGAAATTTATGGAAAAAATCATTTCTTATGCTTATAACGTAATTTATTTATTTACTTTCTTTCAGGCTGTCAATACCTATCAACGTTCAACCGAAGTCTAGCCAAACAAGGGTCGAAAACTGTCCTCGTTAAGAAACATAGCATCAATAAAATAACACACTCATATACAGTGCAATATGCGATAACTTTCTAGGGAAAATTGTTGCCATTGGTTTTTATTTGTTTGCAAGAAGCAACAGGAAACTTTGGGCCCAGGGTACAGAAAAATGTGGACGAAATGACAGTAAAATACAAAAACGTCGTTGTAACATCATCAAAATCAGGCAAGCTTACTACTTATTTGTACAAGAAGTTTTTGAAAGAAATGTTATCATCATACATGGGAAAAGAGAAATTTCTGCTGAAAAGAAATTTCTGCTGAACAATTTATGATAGATTCTTGGGAAGGTCAAACGAATCCAAGCTTGTATGATGAAAATTTTCAAAATAATGAGGGTATAAAAACGTGTACAATTAAAGTTATTCCTCCAAAATGTACACCAATTATTCAGCCTTGCGATGTATACTTTACAGACAGGTGAAAAATCTTATGAAGTGTCTACAAAATTGTTCTTACCTCATTGAACGAAATTGCGAGATAATAACTCGAGAAGATTCAATAAAAATTCAATCCATTGTTCACAATCAGTTGTCAGCACCAATATTTTCGGAAATGTTGCGTTATGCATGGTTTGCTGCAAAACTTTCTGATGAAAGGGATGTCTTTATGAACGTAAATGAAGTATGCTTCCCTGTCGAAGTTCTAAACAATCCGTGTACGTGTAAAAACGCAGCTTTCATACAATGCGCACGATGCTTCAAGACATATTGTTTTTCATGTTTCTAAGATGAGTATCATCCCAATTCATGTACAAATTCACAGTCAGCCCTTTCTGATGATCAGTAAATATATTAAATAAGCGTGCCGACTTGAACCCGCGACTTTAGTCTTAAAATGCTGGAGCGCTACCAACCACGCTAGCACCACACATGATTCATCCTGCTCGCTATCAAGCTTTTAATAATATATGCAAATATTAAAATCGCTTTTTCTCAAAGCCATTTGAGAAGCGCATGCTACAACTCTGTATTTAAACTAGTATTTTTAAGTACTGTACATATGTGCAATTTCAGTCAAATCAGGAATGGGAACATCTGACCATCCCCTTATAAGATTTTTTCCATACATGTTATATAGCAGAATTGCAAAATTGATATTACAAGTTTAAATAATGAATCTAGTTATTCAAACAGACTATGAAAAAAAAATATCTAAAATGTACTAAAATTTTTTAAAATTTATCATCATTAAGAATTTCAATTAACTGATTGTGATCATTATAGGAAACTGGTTAGTTGATTAGAAATGCTTTAGCTTATCTTTAAGTCCTGTCTTTAGTAAAGGATCAAAACAGATTCATCACAATTTGAACATCTGAGTGAATAGAACTGTATATTTTTATAAATTTATAAATCTTTATAATTAATTTGATTATTTAAAAACTTAATAAAGTTTTTTGTATTGGATATGTTTAAAATATTAATAAAAAATTCTGACAGTCAAATAACAGGGTCATTTCAGTATCTACAGTGAGTTGACCACACTTACAATGACCAGTCAAACAGAAGAAAGATTGACAGGTTTAGTCTGGATCCCTCCTGAAAACTTACCAAGACCTACAATTAACTTCTGAGTGGAAATAAAATGTTTATCACCACACTCAATATGCTATCAATATTTCTATACTGTATTTATTAGAAATAGTGGTATCACATTTTATGCAGAAGTTTTAAAATCTGTATACAAAATAAATTTGTATTTTGTTTTGATTTTAAAATAGTTGTAAAATGTTTAAAGAGTAAATCTGATTGTGAAAATCAGTCATCAGATTTACTCTTAAATTATTAAATTGCCAATAAACTATATCATAACACCTATACAATTTTATGTACAGACCTGCACAGTAATATACTTAGTATGTGCTTTTAAACATTAGAATTGCACACAGTTGAGTAACATTGTAGCTTATTGTGACTGCATTCTATGGGCCGATTGTTTAAACGCGTTCTAGACCTCGGCCGCAGTCTGAACCATGATTTTATAAAATTTGCATTGCTTAAACGAAGCGTCTTAGCAGACGTGGTTCAGACGAGGTCTAGAAAACCAGTTTCTAAAGCATATTTCTAGTCCAGCCACTAGCCAGGTTTATAATCTAGACTGCGTCTTCATGCGCATGCATTAAATTTTTATAGTTTGTAGAATCCTCCATATCTAATTTGAATTATTATTGAGTGAAAAGTAAATTAAAGAATATATTAAATGTTTTAAGTATAATTTAAAACATTCTTCATTTCTTCACTTCGAACTTCGCCATATTACTGACGTCATCGACAGAGCTCCAGATACTGATTGGCTGAAAATTTTCAAACGACGGGGGTGCGTAGGAACTGTAGTAACAGCCAAGATTTAGCCACTGTCCGGTACAGTCAAGGTCTTTGCAATGCTTGTAAAACCGCAATTTATCTAACGCCGTCTAGACCCGGTTTTTGGTGTAAACTGTGGACTATAGAAACTCCGTTTAAACAATCGGCCCTACGAGATCAGAAAAGAGACCAACCAAAAGAACAATAGATTCACATCTAATACTCACTTCAGAGATTATTCATTGGAATCACTTAAAATATTTAAATCGTTATCTCTCTCAATCACATTTTTTGCCAACAACATATAGTTGAATTTGCATAAATTAAAATGCACATATGAAGAACTAAGATTTTTAATCCCAGGATATATGATTAGTAAATGAAAAACTGCCAATATATCAGGATTCATGCTTATTTATTAAATAAATCAAACTATCAAATACCACAGTTTTCACATAATTTTCTTATTTTTAATATACTAAAATAAAAATTAGAAAATTAAGCAAATTTTATTATAAATCTAGAGTAAAAATACTGAATTACTCTGGTTATAAAGAAACCATAAAAAATAAGAAATGCTTTCTTATTGAAACTTCTGAACAAAAAGTTGATAGATTCTGCAAATAGAATTCTGCTATCCTAAGTTGCATTTATATTAGGTAAGCGAGTGTGCATGAGAGAGTAAACAGATTTGGTATAATATGAACAGTGATAAATATGAATGAAATCACTTGTTCATGTTCAGTTATGTTTAGAGGCAAGACAATAAACCAACAATTCATCAAAGGAAATTCAAGTTCAAACGAGAACAATCATACAAAGTTGTTTTGCAACAAATGAAGGAATTGTTAATCTTTCTTTTCAGTAGTAAATATTGCAGCTGTTTTTATTAATACTACAGTTAATTTATTATGATAATGTTATTATTAAAGATTCTAATTGTTTTTTTAATAGAATGAATAGTATTATGAAAATTATAGTATGAATAATGAAATAAAGATTTTTCATAATTTTCTTATTCTTGGCAAAAATGAAATACTGTTAATTGGAAAATTTTTATTACCAGTATGCAATATATGAAATAATGAAGTCAGACACCATCTTCTTTTTCCCAGATGTTTATTCATAATATTGTTTAATTTATACTCTTAGTGGCAATTAATCATTATATATATTGGTGAAAATGGTTAGCAACAATGGTAGCAAATGGATCAGTGATGAGTGAATACATTCATAATAATTTAAACATCTATAATATTCTTTATGTTGCTCTAATTGGATTGCAGGTGGTTTATTGTAGCAATCTACTCAATACCACATGCTGTGGGATAAAGTAGGCTGCAATTTTCTGGGGAGTGAGTGGCTGCTCTTATGAGTACAAGCCAATGGAAAAATATTCACTAGATCATGTTCACTTAGTATAAACAAATCTTTATAATATACATTAAGTGTTATGAGAACATAACATAATTTACATTTGAATTTTTACATATCATAACAATTTTAAATTAAGCTTGATATTTATAAATATCATTATTATTACTGTGTTAAATTTCTAAAATATCATATTTTTCAGATGATAAACTTTATAATGTGTAGCACAAAATTTCCATCTTTCATTAGATGAAATTCTCTTCTTAAGATGTCCAATTGTATTATGTAGATCTAAATAAATAAAACATGAAATCATATATAGATAACACACTAATTTACATTTTTCTTTTGTATAAAGCTTATTGCAATTAAATTTTTTTTTGCATAAATAAACTACAAAAAAAAATAATATATGATAAACTAATGGATTATAATGTCAGGGATGCTATGTTCCATGAAAACTTAGAGATTACAATCTCTTTAATGTTTATTAAATTATATGATATAGAAACATACACAAACTTAGAGGATTTCAATTATTTCAATATATTTTAATTATTATTATTTCTGCTTACAATTAAATGAAGAGAGGTTTTTTTATATGATGATGATGATTATTAAAAAATGTTCAATCCTGGGATTAGAATTTCCCAAAAATGTCTGAAACCCTGTGATTAAAAAAACTAAATGCAACAACAACAAATGAGAAGATTGTTTATATAAACATGAAATCTGTTTTATAATTAAAACTTCCAATCCATTTGATTTCAATTATATTTGATTCTGCAATTCTTATAATTTATACAAAGCCATTTCTAAATTTTTTTAATAATGACTGCCATAGACACATGTACATACATCTTCTAAAATTAATGTTTTGATGAGAGATGAAAAATTAAAAATATAAAACAGATTCTTAATAGTTTGTATTTAATTATAAAATTTAATTAAACATCATTCTTGTTTATTAAAGTTAAAGTAATTTTATTAAGACTAGACCCCCTTATATAATATTATGGAATTAATGTGCATTTTAATAATTATTTAATTTAGACTAAGGTAGCAACATCTATTAATTAATAATTGGACTTTAATTTTTGATTAAAATTTCCCAAAATAAAAATTTACTTTGATCCAGAGTCAAACCAGGAAATTCAAGTATGAGTCCCAATACCTTAACCCAGCAAACATTTTACAAACTATGGAGAGCACCCCCCTAGGAAGCACTAGTCTATTACAAGAGGATATGCAAGAATTAACAAAAACATCATTTTTGAGACAACCAAACAAAAAATAAATTCATATTGGTGTCAAAAAAAAATGAATCAGCAAAAGGGTTATAAATATATATATCCACATATCCAGAAACTTTCTGCTATAGTTATTTTAAAGACAAAATAACGAGCTCATTTAGTGATTGTAAAAGAATCACAAGTAGAGATATCTTCAATGATACCCGATTTGAGAGAATTTGTTCCAAAAAACAAGCACACTCATTGCATTAAATATTATATATTAACATGTATTCTATTTTTCATTTTTTTGTAAGATTTGTTTGATTGTATTAAAAATTATTACACTATAATAAATATATATTTTTATGTATAAGAACTTAATTTATACAAAATATGGTACATTGTTTTGTAGTGTTAAATTGTAAGTAGAAAGTATATATAAAATTAGACTGCTAAGCAAATGAGGGATGTACCAGATTATTATGAAAAGGGGGTGCAGCAGACACAAAGTTTGGAAACCACTGCCTTAACCAGTTATTAATGCAACTGGCATATTTCCATTTTGGGAAGCTTATAAATTAATTAATTTAGAATGTTTATACAGACAAGGACATTACTTTGGTAATCTAACTGATTAAAGTACTAGAACAGATACCCAAAGTTATTAGTTTGTTTCCTGGCCAAGTTAAATTTTTATTTTGGAAATTTAGTAAAAAATTAAAATTTAATTATTAATTAATAGATGGCATTAAAGTTTAAGTTAATAAATAATTATTAAAATGCAGTTTGGTTCCAAATATTACAGTCAGAATCATTTAGCTGATTTAGATTATTTGATTAATATTCCTCTATTTTGGTTGAATTATGATATACAGGTAATCCTCGACTTACAACAAGTCACACTTACGACAGCCAAAATTAATTACTAAAAATTCTCTAATTCAACTTTGCCACTTCCATATGCATATATATATATATATATATCATATTGCTTTTGTATACACATTGTGACATTGCCATTAGTCGGCAAGCAAAGCATTATTACTATATATGATATTTTATAATATAAGCCATAACCCTGTCATGTCCAGTAAGAGAAATAATACTACTGATGAAAATTCCAATGCAAAAAAGAAGGTGAGGAAAGCTTTGTTTAATCATTTTAAGTTAGATAGAAACTTAATTTATGAAAATATTAAATCAAATCAAACAGATCAAGAATTAAAAAAGTCCTCAACTTACATCAGAATCAACTTACGATGAATACGTTGGAACAGAACCTCATCGTAAATCGAGGATTACCTGTATATAAAATTAATTTAAACTTGACAAAATTTTAAAAAATTAATTAAATACTTAAAATCTAATTTTCATTGATAAATATTTCTCACAAGAAATGTCATAAATCGCAAATCTATTTTTTCATCTCAATAATTACACTTTTGATGTTTAAACAATTTTATAATATTGGAATCAAAACAGTAAACATATAGGTCTATAGCAGGGGTGGGCAAAAGGCGGCTCGCGAAGGGATCTTATATGGCCCGTCGCATAAACTAGAACACATTACAGTTTCAAGGCCTACATTTGTAAAATTTTACTCAAAAAGAAAAAATAAAAAAATGGATATTCTCGCTAGTGTACACATACATAGAGTTATTCCAAATTTTGATGATATAATTAACCATGAACATAGTAAATTTCACCATTCACATTAAGTTTTAAATTTGTTTTTACAAAATTAATTACATAGATACCTAATATTTTGTAACAATCTGATGTAGTAGGTTGTTAGCAATCAGTTTGATAAAATACTTATATTTTTAAAGAAAATTATCTGAATTTATTAATTCATAGAACAAATTATTTCCTATTTCTAATGAAAACAAGTTTCTACGGATGCTTTTGAAGTCTTTGCATACAAACAAAACTAAGAAAATAATAGAAGAAAGGTATATTTTAAAAATAATATTGATACATGAATATATTCTTTGTGTAAGTATCAAAAAAGTGACTACACACGATAACGAGATTGACAAGAACGTGTGCAGATAAATTGGCGCAATCATTGTTCTTGTCCCATATGATTAGTGGGAGGAATATATTTGTGCAAGAATCAATCTTGCTTGAATGTGAATAGTCATTTTATGTCAAAGTAGTTTTATTAATTATTAATAGATTAACTAATGTTATCATCAATAATTTCATTATATAATTTGCATAATGGCGCAGTAAGATTAAATTCGCCCTTAGGTACATTTCAATTTTTATACGGCCCGCTTCATCCTGAAGATTGTTTATCCGGCCCTCGGCAGAAAATAATTGCCCATCCCTGCTCTATAGGTTATTTATTATAATTTCTTTGAAAGCTTGTTTTCAAGTGATCAAGTAATCAGTAATTAGTTCTATAGGCTATTTATTATAATTTCTTTGAAAGCTTGTTTTCAAGTGATCAAGTAATCAGTAATTAGTTATACTGATATCTGTTTGAATAAGTGCTGATTAATTTTGATAAAATCATTCCATATAAAAATATACTATTGTATAAAATTTCATGATTCAGTTGATTTTGATCGGCCAACTGTCGTGTCATGTACAAAGGCACACTAAATAAAAGCCAAAAACAATATTTGAAATACTGAATGGATAAAAAGAAATATCCAATTATTTTAGTATCAAAATGTTAATAGACATTTACATAAGAAAAAACAATAGGATACAATATTAAAAATACATGTGCTCCTTGAATTACAAACTTCATTCGTATGCAAACTTTGTAACTCAGATACTATTGTTTATTTGGCCTTAGAAGTACCAAAATAACTTTATGTAATGTATTTTGTATATTTATTTCACAATTGGATCAATTAGAAGTTCTTATTTGACAAATTTAAATAAAAAATTCCAATTATAAAATGAGAGTTCTTTAATTTAATTGCTGTCATCTTGAAATACTGGTATAATATGTTAACTAACTATTTAATTTTACAACTTATTTATTGTTAGAGCATTCTGCTATCATAACATTAAAAATTCTTTAAGAAGTTTTTGAAATTTTCTAAAATTTAAAATGAAATTTCATATTTGTCAGTTCATAACTTGAAAAGCTCCTGTATTACAATTTTTTTTTGAACATATTAAAAATATAATTATTAGAGGATCAATTTTAATAACAATTCTGATAAAATTTTTCAATCATATATCAAAATATATCAACTATAAACAAACTGATATTAAGCTAATAAAATTGCATTCATATGATTTCAAAATAACATTTAACCTGTTGAGTTGCCTTTGCCATCAACAGACACAAGGCTGCAGACCAAAAATCAATAAAAAACAATAAAAAAAATTCAATCCTGATTTTATTAATCCAGCTTTCGCAAATTATTCTTTTTTTTTGTATAATCAGTGAAAATATGCTCTTATGATGGTATGTTCTAATTTTTTTCAATTGACAAAATATTATTTTAAATTACATGTAAACAAGGATTGTTTATATTTGAACAACTCAATAGAATTTGGATTTTTTTATCTCATCCTATTGGTTTTATAATTTAACCCACCAAACCCATTCCGATTATGCAATCCAATAAATTGTTTTTGGGAAATTTTTGGAAAAAATCAAATTTTTCTTAAAATAAGCTATAAAATTCTGAAAATTAAAAAAATATTGTAGATAATAAGAAAATAACGGTTAATTCTGTTAAAATAAACTAAAATATAATATAATCATTCATTTTTTGTTTTAATTTCATTCAAAATTTAGGAAATCGCAAAAAATGAAATGTAAACACTCTCAGGCCATTTAAATGGGTGTGGCACTTTTATTGCTTTATAGCAGCCATTCTTTTCCCACTAAATTGCAGCCAAGCCTATTTTGCATATGGGTAAATGGCATAGGTTCTGGAGTTACAATACACCAGCAGCAATCCAATTAGAGGAACAGAAAATATATTATAGCTGTTTATGTACCAGATGAGGCTATTTTTCTATATGTTAGGATTTTTTCATATGAATAAAAAAAAATTTATAAAAAGTACTGCAAAAAATTGTGTAAATGAAATAAGAACAAGTTAATAAATGCAAAATATTAATAAATATGATAATATTTCAATAATTTCAGGAAATTTTTTTAATAATTATATGATGTAACTTCAATCAAATACAGTATTTGTATAATATAAATATTTATTATTTCTTCAAATATTTGTGTAACTTATGGTTTTTTATCAATAATTTCTGAAAATTCTGGTCAAATTTCTTCATTCATGGCTCATTTTGTTCAGAGGACTTGTCACTATCTAAAAATATTAACTATTTCATTATATAGCTAAAATTGAATATAAAAAAATTGTTTTTTTGCCAATCTTGTAAACATAACAATGTTACAAAAAAATAAAATTTGAAAAAATACTTATATTGTTAGAAAGAGAACAAAATCTGCAATAAATACTGAAAATTTCAAGAGATTTTGACTAAAATTAAGCATGATTTCACACTTTTAATTTTATTATTTTTTCCATATTAATTAGGTTTAACTTAAAAAAAATAGTTGGCAATAAAAGGATTAAAACTCAGGAAAAATTAATATATATATATATACTGAATTCAACTTTCAAGTATTGAAACAATATAACATTCATTGAAATAAATAATTTTTTTTACAATTTTTATAAATTTTCCAAATCAGTTCACTGTTGAAATAAATAAGGCATCTTAAACATAATGATATATAATACTCTTATAGCAGGAAATATTGTTATTATGCAACACTAACAGAAAGCTGGATGGAATGTAGATCATCATCATGTCATATCGAGCAATAGTGTTTACCTATCAATATAATGTGATTTTACTGAAGGGTTTGATTGGCAGAAAATATAAAAAAAAAAAAAATTAAGAGTTTCTTCATTTCAAAATTTCAACAAAAATATGTAACAAAAAATCAGAACCAATACATGTGAATTTTGCTGAACTGACAAGACAGAAGCCAACTAGTATACATACAATTGCCTGAAGCACAAATTGATGTCTGAAATTAACTGTAACATGATCATTTCATATTTTCTAAATGATCAGAACTATTACAAAATCTATAAATTGTCAATCAGAATATTAGGATTATTATATTTCTGTTCAATATTAATTGATGAAATGCACAATGGCAACATCATGTTTATTTGTTGAAAAAGATCAGTCTACACATTTCCAATCTTAACTTTGAAGTGCGCAATAAATTAATGTTTTTTGAATGTACAGTAAGACCCCGTTTAATGCAGGAAATATGTTCCAAAGAAACCAAGTGCTAAATGAAACAGCATTAAATGAGGTCATCTTAACACAAATAATCGGATAGATGAAACAAAACAGTGAATAAGAAAATATACTATCATTTTTTTTATTTTATTATGTAGCATGTATTATTACTATTGTATTACATTAATTATAGGCATTTTTTATTGATAATGTCGATTTGTATTCATAACTCATTCATGAAAATTAAAAATATTCAAGTAAATAATTTATGCTGGTGATGAGGAAAAACCTTCCTCATTTGAACTTTTTATTTTTTCGTTAAGAAGTCATCTAATGTTGTTTGCCATTTCTTCTTTCGTTTAGCAATCAATTGTCGATAACAAGACATTGCATCCGTGATACTTTGTCTTGCCTTTGAACCTCTATCAAAATTTGGATCATTTTGTTTAAACTGATCCATAATTTCTGTAATTTTGTTTCAACAAAAAATATCAATGAAAGAAAAACATTCTAACTTCAAAGAACTATAGTTCGAAGTGGCAGAGTAAGCCAGCTTGACCAAATCAAACTATAGTTTGAAGTGGCAGCATTCAGGTTAAAAAACTAAAATGGGATAATTATTATTTTTATTATTATAAAATAACATTGATGACCAATCATAAATATGAACTGTGACTGCAGCAGACTTCATATATACTGCACTGCACTGAAATCAAATGTACAGTGAGAGGCCATAGGCATATCAAAGTAACAAATTCGTGAGATTTCAAATTTATATGAATACAGCTAGGCCTCGATTAGTGCGAATAATTGGTTCCACGAATTTCTCACACTCATTGAATTCGCACTAATCGAAGTATTAACTCTATGGAAAATATGGTAATTGGTTCTTGCTTTGTGAGATTCTGGTCATTAGCTAACTTCACAATGAATAACCACAATAAACTTAACACTAACTGTTTAAGAAATATTTATTTTCATATTTTACATCATTGTTCATCATCTAAATTAATAACTTACCAGGAATTGCATCTCATATCATCATCAAAC
>AYEL01048139.1:0-14645 GCA_000484575.1 Olivierus martensii
GGTCCCCGGAAAGTTTCAAAATCGGGGTTTCACTGTATAATAATCTGAAACTTAATTCATCATATTAATGAGGTATGCCTGTATTCAATTAATTTTTTTATTTAGTACATTTCAGAAATTATCAATTCTTTAGCTATCTGTCATATAGAAAAACAAAATTTTTTTCTGCCTAGTGATTGACCTTATTTAGAATACCTAATGATAATATTTGTCATTGCTTCAGATCACTTATAAATCATGAATCTCACATGTTGAAAAATTTTGTTATAGAATTTAATGTTATGATGGTGCAATGGCAGAATTCTGCTTCCATGTTTTGTATTGCTCATTTTAAAAACAATGCCTTTGTTTTGAATAACATGACTATTTTAGATCATAAAATGTTGCATTTTTATTAAAATCAATTATTTAGTAATACTTGGTGGAGATGGCTTTCTTTCAAACATGTATGTTTAACAAGATTTTGTAGCAGAATATTGGGTTTGTTCTATACTCCCATTTAATTTGTAATGTAGTTTTGCCAGTTTTGCATTATATAATGTGTTTGAATATTTACTACCTTTCACTTTCATTTATATTGAATAATCATAACTTTATTACATATTAATTTCAAGTAATACATTAAATTTATATTTATTAATATGGTAATTTATATTTTAATTTCAACAGATGCTGGTGAGTGGAGGAGTTGATTCTACTGTGTGTGCTGCATTATTACACAGAGCATTAAAAGAAGATCAGGTTATTGCTATTCATATAGATAATGGTTTCATGAGGAAAAATGAAAGTGAACAAGTTGAAAGTTCTCTAGGAGAACTTAATTTGAAATTACAAGGTATCTTATAGTTTTTATATATTTGCTATTTCTTGAATTTTAAAATTATTGCCAAAAATAAAATTTATTTGATTAAAATTTTGTGTGTGTAGAATGATAGTTTTAAAATAAAAAAAAAATGTATTTATTTAGATATGTAATAAAGTACAGTCAACCTCCAAATTATGTGATTAATTTACACTTGAAAATCTTCACTTTGCCATAGGTGTTAATGGTATATGTTTTAAATCAATTCAAACTTGTAGGCAAAATTTACACTATTATACTTTAAATATAACTTTTCTATTATATAAATTAATATTGCACTATTTTTATTATTAAATAAGCATTTGTTTAATTTATTAATATCTTTATTTTCAATAAAAAGAAAATATGCAATATGACCTTATATATTAATTTCAAATATTGATTAAATCCTCTCTCCTGATGAGAATTAAAAAATGTATTATTTTCTAGAATGAAAATTGTATCATTATAAACAAAAATTTAGTTTATATCTTTAACAGAATAATTTAATTGCTCTTTAACTTTAAATACAGTTCCACAAAATATATTGCTAATTTTAATTTGAAAGGAATCTATTATAAGTATTATTCCTTTCATTATTATTTCTTTTTTTGCAGAAATAAATTTGATAAAAGTTGAGTAATAAACAAAATTTTAATATTTAAAAAATTTTTGTATTCTCTCTTAATGCAAAAATTTATTGCAAATTTTCCACAATGGGAATCAGTTATATCTATATCAGTCAAACCTGAGTGCAGGTGTCATATAAAAATATTGTTTATTAGTATTTCTAAAAGTCTATTCAATATAACAAAAACAGAATATTATAAACAAATAAAAATCTATTAGCTAAATTTTAATTTTTCATTTCTTTTATCAGTCAAAAGAACAAATGTTGAAAAATTAATTAAACCAATTTTCCAAAAAAAATACAGGGATTGATCACTATTTTCATTTTATTTCAACAGAATGTTTGTTTCAGTATTGTGTTTAAACAAAAGAAAAACTTTTTATGCTCTATTTCTTTTTATTCAAATATAAATTTAATAAATAAACAAACAACAACAATTAATTTATTGAGCTTTGTATATTGAATCTCTTACAGTCATATTCATTATGGTAAATTAATTCTCAGACCAAGATCACTTCTATTTTATTGTATTTGCTACAGTAAATTTTGTGAATTAATCTCCAACTGCTAGTGGTTATTTAATTTGTTCCTATTAGAGATAGATTAAATTATCATGCATAGGTAGAAATAAATTCACATAATTTATTGTGGCAAATATGAAAAATAGGATTGATCTTGGTCTGAGAATTAATTCTGCATAGTAAATATGACCATTAATGCCCTTAAGTTTTTTGGAATAATCTAAAGAGGTTATTCGAAAAAAAAAAATTATATATTATTTTATATGCACTACATTTGAATTAGTGATTGATATTAGAAACACTATTAACAATATATGTGATCAGTAATTAAAGCAAAATTTAATAATATTACATTTCATTATTTATAAAAATTTATTTAAATTTGCATCAACTTCTTAACAGACGTATTTATTTATTAATAGCTTGATGACACAGCCTCATAATTTGAGTATGTTAGTGATTGATGAACTGCTGTCAACCAGCAATAATTTGATGTATCATGTTTTGCTTATTTTTCATCATTCAAGTTTGCCATGAGTTTTATTGCTTCTGAAATGCATTATAATGAAATCCTCTTCAATTATTTGAAGTTTTATATAATTTTCACAATTATTTAAGTAATATGAAGATTATTTTTCATATTATTAAATAATTAAACTGATGATTATTTTAAATAATCAATTTTTCACATGAAAGGAATTGATGATAATTTCCGAAATTTATTGTAATATACAACATTTTTCAATAGATTACATTTATTGGTTTGATGTAAAGAAAGTTTATGCAAATATTGGGTTTTTGTTTTGAATTTAATACTTATTTTTCTGAATTTTGTAACATATATTATAAAAATAGTTTTAAAATTGATTCTTTTTTTTTTTTTTTTTTTTTTCCTATTTTTCTGCTCTTCTTACTTCTTATATCAAAGGATGTAAATATATTCTCTCTCTCTCAGCTCTTCCGATCTAAAAGATTTTACTTCTATTTATTATTCTATAATGATATTTTGTTTTTTGTTTGATACTATGCCAAAAATAATTTTCTAACATTTTTAGCACTAGTGTTGTTGAAAATTATTTATCTCTATGTAGCATAAATTATTGTTGATGGCCTTTAATTAAAAATTTATTTGCTTTATTTCTATTTTCTTTGTATAAATATCTCTTGATTTACAAAGGTTACTGAGATCTTAAAATTGTTTGTTAGATGAAAATTTGTAAATTAGAAATATATTTCCCATTAAATTCAATGTAAAAATTTTTAATCAGTTATAAAATACACAATTCTAGCACTAAATAGCAATACCTATAAATTTTATTTTAAATTAATTTCAGATGTTTTTGATTTTTCAAATCATTAGGAAACCTGTAATTGAAAATATAGAATATGCTTAGAATTTAAATAAACAGTTACTTTTTAGAACAATAATCATTAATCCTTAAAATTAATGATTTGCATGTTATTTAAATATAACAACTCCCCAACTTATGCAATTAATTGAGAGAAATCTTTACTTAATTCTCATTTTGTGTAAGTTGAAAAATAATTTTTTAATAAAAATTCTGAATCAAAAACTTCCCAGACTAGGTGAATTGCACTAACTGTGCCTGTTATAGAAAACTATATTGTTCCTTGTCTGGAAAGGAGACAATGCTGCATGGAACAATATCACACCAGTAATATAATACTTAAGATCAGCAAACAATATATAAATCATAAATAAATCAAATAATATGAAATTCTAATAATGTAACCTAACATGTTCATATTTGCTCCCTACAAAAACATTTATGATCTATATCTGAAAAATAAAATAATGTTACGGAAAATATTTTACATAGAGTTGAATTTACATAAGTCAAGTATTATTATAAGCTGGGCAGAGGTATAATTATGAAAAATGTGACAAAAATTTACCAATAATAGTAGATGGTATTATACTATATTGTAATAACAGTTTCAGAAGTGATAGACTTTATCCTGCTAGAATGGTGATAATTTAATATAAACAAACAGGAGTATCAAATTATTAATATAATTGTCAATTCAATGCAAAAGTGTTAAAATTAAACATATTGAATGTTTGTTAAGAATATTTATTTAAATAATGTAAAATATATTTGAATTGAAAAGTCATTTCAAAATTTTGAGTAAACATAAATTTTATTTGAAATTTATATGCTGAAAATTTTGTTGGTTAAAGTTCAGAATTATAAAATACCCACAAAAAAAAAAAAAAAAAGTTTTTTTTTTATTAATTATTATATATATATAATTTTTATATTAAGTTTACAATTCATGGAAGTCAAAATTAATATAATTTGAAACCATATAAGATGGGGTTGGCTGTATTTTGTTTGTAAAATAATAATTTTATTAAAATAATATATTAATTCTATTGTTAGTTGTTAATGCGGCACATCATTTCTATGATGGAACAACAACTGTTCCTATTGATCGCAAAGATCCTACTAGGAAAAGAACAACTGAAAAATTATGTAAAACAATTAATCCTGAAGAAAAACGAAAAATAATTGGTGACACATTTATGAAGGTACATTATCTTATAGACAACTATTATAAAAATCAGATTGAAAAAAAGCTGATATAAATTTATTCATATAAAATTAGCATTATACAATTAAATAATAATAATAATAGAATTTTTAATTTTTCTATAAATGTATTGTCAAATCTAGATTAAATTTTATTTAAAATAGTTTTTAATAATAATAACTCTTGAATTTACAACAATGTCATTTCCATTGGAGAAAAAATGAAAAATTACTCTCTTGAACTTAAATTGATGATGGAATTTTCTTTCTAATTATATACAATAACATTTTATTAATATGAATTAATTATGGAAAAGCTAGATTATATTTAGCAATGATCTAGATCACAGCTGTCCAACCTACGGCCTAATGCTGTATTATGCTGTATTGAATCCGGTCCAACATAAAATCATAAACTTCCTTAAAACATTGAGAATTTTATGTACTTAATGAAGCTAATGAAATTTTTATTATTTAAATACCTATCTACATTTCCTATTTCTATTTTCTAAAATATTTCTTATTTCAGTGATTAAAATTTCTTGACCCGCTCAATGATTTTAAAAAATTTCTGAATGAAAAGAAGTCAGATTATTATGCTGACTTTTTTGCTTATTTATCATGGTGGATATCATATATTTTGATATCCACCATGTGCCTGTTATAGAAAACTATATTGTTCCTTGTCTGGAAAGGAGACAATGCTGCATGGAACAATATCACACCAGTAATATAATACTTAAGATCAGCAAACAATATATAAATCATAAATAAATCAAATAATATGAAATTCTAATAATGTAACCTAACATGTTCATATTTGCTCCCTACAAAAACATTTATGATCTATATCTGAAAAATAAAATAATGTTACGGAAAATATTTTACATAGAGTTGAATTTACATAAGTCAAGTATTATTATAAGCTGGGCAGAGGTATAATTATGAAAAATGTGACAAAAATTTACCAATAATAGTAGATGGTATTATACTATATTGTAATAACAGTACTAATTGTAAATGTACAATTGTAATTGTAATTTACAATTACAATTGTACATTTTGTAAATTGTACTAATTGTAAATTACAATTGTAATTGTAATTTACAATTAGTACAATTTACATTGTACTAATTGTAAATTAGTAATGTCATAGTAATGGGTGACATTACTATGACATTACTAACTTTTTTGCTTAACAGCTATTGTTAGAATTAGCATATTTTGTGTGTGGCCTCAGATAATTTTTTTCTTCAAATGTGCCCCAAGGAAGACAAAAGATTGGACATCTCTGATCTAGATTAATGAGGTAAATAAGGAAAATAAAATTATTTTTACCACAAACACCAACATTCAATTGTTCAAAAATTTTCATTATATCTTGAATGATTTAATATATTGCTCCCTGGTAGGATGAAGCAGGATCAAATTTAGGTCATTGCAACAGACTGGCATTTTACAATGGTTTTTCAATCTGTTTATTGTTTTACACAAACTATTTTGATTACTTTTGGTTGAAGATAAGTTTTTCATTTTTTTTTTTTTTAAATCAAGAAGATTTATTTTATATCATTGAACAGAAATGAATCTTGTAATATAATTCATCAGTTTGTACTTAATTATCAAAAAAGCAGATATTGGCAGTTATTCTATATCATAATAGCACAGTGAATTTTCTAATTTTTAAAAATTTTAAAATATAACTGTAACTAATCAAATTTTACTAGGGTTCTAATAAATTAAATTTTATAAAGATTTCACACATTTTAAAAACGTTGTATTGTTTACTATTGCTTAGAAAAAATTTATAAAAAATCAAATTTTTGACACCAGATGATAAAACTTACTTTATACTATAACAAATAATGACAGCTGCACACATAAGGATGGACCAATCTGAAAATTTTGCTGGAAACTCGATAAATACAGTTCTAAACAGCTATATGATGTTCACTCCTGGGCAACAGCAGGAATTTTTAACAATTGGTATGTCATATGGGCCCAGGCACCAATGTTTTAAGTAATCTGCTTTTATTTTAGTTCATATTTGATAGATTTTTAAATAGTTATCAGATTGCTCTATAATTTTATTAGATTCCTTTACAATCATTTTATATACCAAATGAATACTATTTGCTAATAGTTTAAACCTTTTCATATCAACAATCATGTTTTATTGTTATATACACTGTTTTTGAAAAATATTTTATCTTTCAAAGTTTTTTGCCAATTATTTTTTATATTAAGTAAAGTCATAACTATGTCTGTTGTTTATAATTTCTAATAAGTTTATTCATGAATTAGATAGATCCCTATATAGACTGAAAATAGTTGTCAAACCCAAATTGCATATTCACTTTTGCAAAAAATTTATGGATCCTAAGAATTAGTGATTTATTTTAGAGATTTGTTTTTATTGACTCATCAAAATACATTATAAAAAAATTCAGTCACCCCAGATTTCATGAAATTCAAATTTTTGTAATTCATGAATTTAATTATTTTTTAATACATAGTTTTGTATATTTGAATTTCAGACTTATATTACTGAAATTTGAATTGATTTTTCAATTTATAATTATTTTTCTACAGATATAAATGATAAATTTTTAGACATACAAACATCCAAAACATTTAATATCCAATTATATAAATACAGGGAATCCTCAACTTGTGACAGAGTTTGGTTTGAAGCCTGTCATCATAAGTTGGATTTTCTGTGGAATACCAAAAATTTATGGATTTCTTACTAATATTTGTTAAGGCATCTTAAATGTTTCATCAATTTAGTAAAATTCAAGAATTTCAATGGTTTAGCTGTATAAGTATGCACTAGACGTAAAAAAGGATGTTTACCATGTATTAGACCAGGGACCTTTTTCTATTTAAGGACCACATTTAAAACTTTTCAAATGACATGGGCCACACAACAAAGAAAAAGAAACAAAACAAAATGTGGGTAAATCACAATTATTTATTCACATATAATTATAAATTAATATTCAAGATGATGTCACAATTATACCTATGATGAAATCATGATGTAAAAATGGATGACAGTCATAAAATGATTGTTGTGTGTGACATCACAATGAAGTATATATATATGACATCATATCACAATAGTGTTATCACAGTAAGATATGATATCAATCAAATGTCTGTTTGTGTGTATGTATGTATGTTCCCCAAACTTTTCTCCACCATTTGATCCATCAGGACGAAACTTGGCCTAGACTTCCTGTCAAGATCACCCCTAGGGTAGGAATGGCTTCATTTAAATCCTTCAGAGCAATATTTGAATTCAGAATGACATCATAAAATGCTTACATAATATGATGCCTTTGTGACACAGCAATAGGTGGCATCACTGTGGTGTCATGTTGTGATTATAATGATGTCATCACAACAAAATATACTGGTTAAATCAATAATGAAATTAGACACAAAAAGTCAATGGATTCCAAATGATATAGTTATATGACATCATCAGGATGTAATAATTCCATAAAATTTATGGATGTGTAATGTCTTGATGTCATAGTAATGGGTGACATTACTATGGCATCATCATCACACCAATGTGACATAATGTGATGTGATCAATTGATTCCAAATTCTATAATAAATGAAATATATAGGCAAATGATACTTCTTCATGTTGTTGTAAACTTATCCATAAATTCTATAAATCCATGGGGTCTGTTCCCTCACATTGAATAACATTCCTCTAACTTCCAGTCCAACCATTGGAGTTGGATTAGGTCAGCCTGAGTTTGCTCTAAAACTATTTTAATAACTTTTATTAAAGATTGAACTCTTAGGGTGCTTGAACATCTGAGAGAAAAACTGTCGCGAAAGACTCTCAAGAGGGAAATTCTCAAATGGACACATCCTTGCAAGCTATTCTCAGGAGTGTGTCCATTTGGGAAATTTCTTCTTGAGAGTCTCTCACAACAGTTTTTCTCTCAGATGGACATGCACCTTTATATGTTTTGGATATGAAGGATGATTTACAGAAATTGCTTACATGCATTTGATCTCAAAATTGTTATTCATAGTGAAATTGAAGCCTTTTTTTGTAGGTTTTTTTTTTAATATTTAGTTTTTTTAGTTAAAATTTTGAACAGAGACTTTAGTATTTAATCATATTATATGAAATGATCTTAAAATATTGTAAATTAAATATCATTATGTATATAATAAATAAAAAGTGCAGTTCAATTAGATTTTATTTCAGAATATATTTTTTACATTACAAGCAAATTGATTTCCTGGAATTAATTTTGGGATATCTATTGATATTTAAATGAATTTCTAATAAATATTCTTCTTTTTGTAAGTTATGTTTATTTCTGAATTCTCTACATTTTACAGAGAATTCAGAAATTAGGAAACCATAGAAAAGAAACCAACTTTATCAATATTTAATTAATTGTTTCTTTAAGAAATATATTTATATATATTCAAAATACTATATTTCTTGTATAGCGTTTAAAATATTTGTATTTAATTTAAATGAAAAATCTAATATATCTTTTTCAATTTTAATTCAGGTAGCAAATGATATAATTACAGATCTTCACTTAGTTCCAGAAGAAGTATTTTTAGGACAAGGTAAAATTAAATAATTAATAATAATAATAATAATAATTAATTGCAAATAAAATATGGTACTTTATAGTAAACTTTATATTTAGGAACATTACGTCCAGATTTAATTGAGAGTGCCTCATCCTTAGCCAGTAACCGTGCTGATGCAATTAAGACACACCACAATGATACTGATTTAGTTAGATTATTGAGAGAACAGGGAAGAGTTGTTGAACCCTTAAGAGATTTCCATAAAGATGAAGTAAGAATCATGGGTCAAGAACTTGGATTACCATTAGAATTAGTTCAAAGACATCCTTTTCCAGGTATTACTGAGTTTTTATTGAAATTATAAAAGTGTTTTTAGCCTTATATTTAGAACATTATCATTACAAATTCAGTATAAATTGATTAGATATTACAATATACCAAAAGAAAAGAATTATAAAAAAATATGACAAAAGAAAACTTTTTTAATTTTAAGTGTTTATATATTACATCTCTATATATATCAAACTTTGTATCCATATCATTGAGAAGGGATAACATGGAAAATGAATTCTGCTTATATTCAAACCATGGCATAAGGTAAATTAAAGATGCAGTGCCATAAATTCTGAAGTATTAAGCAGAACATTGTAAATTGGTCATCTACTTGTATTGAAAAATAGTCAATTTCCTCTAGTCTAGAATTCATATAAGTCAAAATCATATAAACAGAACATTGTAAATTGTATTGAAAAATAGTCAATTTCCTCTAGTCTAGAATTCATATAAGTCAAAATCATATAAGTTGGGATCAAAATATATGAGTATTCTTTTAGTAATATTTTTCTTGGTGATTAGTAGCAGGTAACAGCTCTGGCATGAAATATAATAGTATGATGATTATTGTATTAAATAGTTGACAGACTTTTAATAAATGTTTTTTGACAGATTTTCTGATACAATAAGACCCTGCTTAACAGTGTTTCAATATAATGCAGTTTTTTTCAAATTCTATATATTTTATTGATTCCCTTTGGCACAGTTTTTCAAACCATTATACTTGCATAAATTTGAAATCGCACTAATTTGTTGTTTTGATACTTCTGTGCCGTTTCGCAATGTGTTTGATATCAGTGCAGTGCAGTACATACAAAAGTCTGCTGTGATCACAACTCATATTTATGATCATTCATCAATGTTATTTTACAGTTAAAGTTTAGCCACTATTACGGAAATTATGGATCAGCTTATACAAAATGGTCCAAATTTTGATAGACGTTCAAAGGCAAGATGAAGTGTCATGGATGCGATGTCTCGCTATCGACAGTTGCTTGCTGAATAAAAGAGGAAAATGCAAACAATTTTTCGTTAGATGATTCATAATAACAAAAAAAAAAAAAAACAAAAAATATCAAATGAGGAAGAACCTTTCTCGTCACAAACAAATTATTTACTTGAATATTTTTGATTTTCGTGAATGATTTATGAATACAAATCAATATCAGCAACAAAAATATCTATAATTAATATAATACAATAGTAATAATACATGTTATAAAATAAAAAACGGTACATATATTTTTTATTCACTGTCCCGTTTTACTTATTCCCATAATTTGTGTGTTAAGATGACCTCGTTTAATGCTGTTTCAATTCGCACTTGGTTTTTTTGGAACGTATCCCCTGCATTAAATGAGATCTTACTGTACAAATATATCCTTAATTATCATTCAGTGAGAAAACTCAAATAATTATTTTGCAATTTGTTTGTTTATTCTTTTATAAGAAGTGTAAGCAATGATATATACTTATTGTAAACAAATATTGTATATATTTTATTTTATAGTTAAGATTTAATTTCATTTCACTAATGTAATTTATTCTGATTTATTATAAAAAAATATGCATAAGACAAAAAAGTATTTCTGAATATCATTATTTTGTTTAATAAATGAAATTTTCTATTCAGTTACTGATTTTTTAAATATATTTTGCAAGATAAATTCACATTGTTAGCAAATAAATTAATAAAAAATACAACTATTACTTAGTCTTGTATCATAAGCAATAAATGTAACTCAGGCACTCTCTGATTTATACAAGTGGATCATTCTGTGAAACCCTATGCGAATCAAATCTGTATATATCATATTACTGTAAGGTCCAAAGAGACCTCAATAGATAAATTTTTCAAGGTGTCAAATATTTGACCCTTGTCAAATAATTATTTGATTATTACTATTGTAACATCTAGAATTTGTAAATTATTTAAAAGTTAGAAGGGAATTGGAATATCACATAACCATAAACAATATTGTAAGAGAATCGCAGTTCTATAAACACAAATGTAGTATTAAACGATAAATCAATCAAAGCTATTCGACCATCTTAGTATGTAAGAAATTAAGATAAACAATTGACATTCTTCGAAGATAGAATCAGGCAGTTGGCCGAGAGAGTTCCGTCTGTGTGGATGTGTAGTGTAGTGTCAAGATTATAATCTTTGACAACAACTGCACCTAAGGAAAGTATTGTGTTGGGATCATAATCTTTGACAATGATCACACCTGAAGAAAGGAAGAAAATTAGATCACCATTTGTTAAGAGACTAAAGACTATTTATAAGGACTAAAGACTTTAAAAGGAAGAGAATCAAAGAAAATCATCACTCCAAATTCCTGTGCATTATTATTATAAAGACGAAAAGATATTTATCCTCTGAAATGACTTGTACCACACATCTCACTCTCAAATAAAGATCCTTGGTTGATTAAATCATGTAGTTGTCATCACTGTATCAGAGGATTTCATTCACCCATTCGAACCAATGCGCAATTGCCACATATGACCGCATTAGGCCTAAACGCCTGTACAGTTCATCCCGGCAGATCTACATTACTACCATATAAGATATGCTTTATCAAATAGATGTAACAACAGAAATATTTATATTAAGCTTTTCCATGCTGACAATAACAAAACATGATGGAATTTACAAACAAACTATTTATATAATTAAGCCTAATTGGCAAGCAAAAAATTAAAGTTAATATATCTTGCTTAATTTTCTTTGAAATTTTTACAGTTTATTATGATTTTTGCTCTCTTTCTAATGATGTAAACATTTTTTTAATTTTTTTTTTTTCATACTTTTTCATTCCATTTATGAGATTTACAAAAACATAATTTTTCTGTATGAAGAATCAGTCATCTGATGAAATAAATTATTACTTTTGGATAGTAGCAGGTGTTCTGAATAAAATAAGCCAGGAATGAAGAAATTTGGACCATATTTTGAAAATAAAAATAAAAAATGTATTATGTTAATTATTATAATGAATATTAATGAAATAATGCCATATAACTAGTTCAAAAGTAACATAAATTTATTGAAATATTATCATGTAAATTAATATTATGTATATTTTCTATTATTGGTTTGTTTGTTTGCTTGCTTTTATACTTGTGTCAAATAATCTAAAAAATAGAAGCTACAACCACCAAACTTGGCACGATTCTTTGTCCAATTTAGATAAATTATCTACTGAGTGATTTTTTTAAAACAATCATTGTTAAATAATTACAAACAATTGAAAAATTTCATTGAATGTAACAATTTAGTCAATAGATGGTGCTATGTGTAGTCTGTTTTTTGACTGAATTTTTAATACAGGTATCCCTCCTATAACACGGTTTGAAAATTGCGGAAACTCTCATATAACACAGTATTTCTACAACATGCTTCTTACTTAACACTTTTAGAAAATTACATTTACTCTCCTACAACACAAAACATTTTCATTAATTTCTGTAAATCCATACAGAGACACACAAAACACACATAAAATTCAATCATGCATACGTTGCCAAAATTAGTCATATATGCAATTTCTCTAGTTTGCCATGAGAGGGACGATATGCAGTCTATTTTCGATTCCAATGAGTAAATTGGCGACCATTGAGTAATTTGTGTTCCAAAACATTCAATTCTTGGATAAAAAATAAGTTCTTATTCTTCGATAGAAGAATGTGAAAGAGCAGAAAAACTTTTTTTATTCATAATTTTTTTAGATATATGTTAAGGAACAATTGTTTTGTAGCAAGTTAGATTACAAATTTTGTAAAGACAGCAGAAGATACGCCAACTTTAATGCATAAAAAATTCAGAAAATGAAGTTGATATCGTTAAAGAAAAAACCTTCTCATTTTAACAAAACAGTGATAAGGAAGATATAAATATCATATCATTGTTATATAAGCTGTATACTTTTTCTTTCCTTTTGTTTTATGTATATTGTTTTTTATATATATATATATTTTTTTTTTATGTTTCATATTATTAATATTCTTAATAAAAATTAAGTTAATATTTCAGAACTCTCTAATAGATTGTCTACTTCTCGTCTGAAGTTTATAATTTAGTCATGATGCTTTTGGGAAATATTTGTTTCCTTGAAATCAGATCAATAACAGATATTAATCCTTTGCACTCCGTTGTCAATACGTACATGACAGGCCGATGACCTGCTACAACTCCGTTGTCAATAACGTATTGACAGGGCCTGGTGCTCTTATTTTTATTTATATTGAAAAATAAATTTTCAAAATATCATTTTCTGTCATATTTTTCATTGTTTTATCATAGTATCCAAAATTTTGGTGAAATTTGGATTTTTAATTAAATTTTTAATTAATTTTTTAATCGTTTTATAATCGGATTTACTAATATAACGCCATCTTTGGACCGCCAAAAATTCAAGAACGGATTGTCCGAATTTGTCCGACTTGCTTTTATCATGTTCCACATTTCCTTCTTAGTTTACCTTTACTTTTTTTTACAGATATCTTAATCCAATTAATTATAATTTGGGAAAGTTTGGCCCCTTATAAATAATATGATTTTAGCGCTTTTTCACACACAAAATTCGATAAATTAATTTTATTTAAAAGTTTATAAATTTTAACTTCTCAGAGAAGCAAAGCGAACTATACCACTTGATTTGATCGAGGCGGAAGTCGGCGTCCTAGATTCTGGCGGGAAATATCTAACGGTTTTTCAAATCAGCTGATTGTTTGTTTATATTAGCTATATTTTAAAAATTGCACAAAAATTTAAACAATAAAGTTATTTTTGTGTAATCCCTAGTCGAAACAAGTAATTTGTAGACCAGGGGTGCATAATTATCGTCAAACAACATCCATCCAAGGTCAACTACATGACTTTACGATCTGGGCGAGTTACATTATTTTAAGTAGAGAGGAGAGCCATGAAAACCTGTCCCATTTGTTTGAAAATGCTATTATTAGAATATTTTAACTATTTTTTAAAAAATTAATGACTTATAATGACTAAATACAGAGAAATAATTCACCATCCGCCATTTTTAAAAGGCACTGATATAAATTTGAGTAAAAAACGTATAAAATTGATAATTTATCGAAAATCAGTGCTAAATCTGGCATACAGGTGGCAGAATGATAGCTATGTATACAAATTATAGCAATATTTATTAAAA
>AYEL01048150.1:0-36284 GCA_000484575.1 Olivierus martensii
GATCTATATTTACATGACAATTATCATTTATAAAAAATTCACCATCTGCAATATGCATTTCCGCCTAATTCTGGCCCTCTTCAGTTACATTGATATGTGAATTTCATAAAAGATATAATTATAGGTCCAAAATTAGCAGAGATATATTTGATAAATTTAGATAAATTTATATTCAGTTATCCAGGATTAAAATTTATTGCCCGTTATGTGGATGATGTTTTGTGTAGAATTGATTCGAACGTTGTTAATGCTACAGACTTGTTAAAATATGTTAATTCGTATAATTAAAATATAAAATTTACAATTGAGCACAGTTCTGAAAACAAAATTAATTATTTAGATATAACTTTGGTAAAGCATAAAGATAAAATTAAATTTAAATGATATTGGAAAGAACAAAATAACTTTAAATTATTGAATTATTTTTCTAATACTCCCACATTTATAAAGAAAAATCTATTTATTTCAGCAATAAAAAAAAAGAAAAAACAGAATTTAGAACTACAGATATTGAAACTAGAAAATTAGAGTTAGATTTAATTTACAAAATGTTCATGTTAAATGACTATCCACATTGGCAGTTAAAAAAATGGGGAAAAAATTATAGAAAATCTGATACCATAGTAAATAAAAAAAATAAAAATAAAAGATTGTTTTTTGAAGTACTGTATGAAGAAAGTAAATTTTATAGTGAAAGAGAGTTTTTTAGAAAGTTTAATATAAGTATTGCTCCTCAGATGCATTTTCAAGTAAAAAGTTTAACTTTTATTGGAAGACAAACGGAACAAGCAATAGATAAACATAACGTAGTTTATAAAATAGAATGTACTAGTTTATTGCAAAAAGGTTTTCACCTGCTTCATAGGAGCTGAGTTTACCGGATGTTGATCGGTTGCAAACTCTGTCACTTGTACTGAAAGTCAAGGTAGATTAGAATGGACTTGTCCCTTCTGAATGAAAATAGGATAGCAGGTATATGCGTGGGATGTGCTCGTCACGTGCTTTCTCCTGACAAGAATAAGCGATAGCGGCTCACAGCAGGCATTGTTAACTTAAAGCGTAAATTAACGAATAAACGATAGCGGCTGACAGCAGTATCGTTAAAGTCCCTGTCTACTATCCCGACTATCCGAATTCGAATCCGATCTAGACAAATTTTTTTTTTTTTTATTTTTTTGTTCTTTATCGCGTTTTCAATTTCGTTTAAATTTTAAACATCGTAAGTAAAGGACACCATAATAAGATAAAAATTTTTTCAGCCACGTATGCAATTTGATCTGTTCATTTGAGGGTTAAAAACTTTACATGTTAATTTTTGTGTCGTCGTTTTAGTTTTTAATAAAGTATTTAATAATCTGTATCATCGTTACTTTCGCTAAAATTGTCTTTTGTTCAAATCATTTTTTTATTATAAGTTTTAAATTCATCGATAAATTTAAACTTTTTTCGGAAAAATACAAAAAATATGAAAACCGGTAAATCTGCCTTGTTAATTATATACACTTTTGTTTTTAACTCTACTATCGCATATTGGTCACTTTTCTCACACGTTTGTCCAATTAGGTCCTTCTCTTTAGGGACAGTTTGTTCTATGCCTGTGATTGATTCTCACTTTTTAGTCGTTGTTCGTTGTCTTTTTAGAATCGCTATTCGAATACATTGGGATAAATATATAATAAAATATTTATCCCAGCGATAACTGATTTCTTAGATTAACTCAAACAAAAATCCTGATTAAATTTCAACATTTACAGTGTCTACTGTTTCATATCTGCTTCTCAATCTTTCATATATAAAAGTTGCGAAAGGTCTTTTTCATTCCGATATTGTTTATTTTTTTTTAAATCGATGATTAGCCTATAATTTTGATATTTTCATTAGTTATCTCTTTTTAATCATGTTACACACTTCTAAGTCAGAAGTTGAACTGCAAAAGGTTTCGACATTTGAATAGAATTCTTCTACAGACTGAAATGTCTACATTTTATAGTAAACTGTCATGTCATTTCTACGAAAATCAAAGTGCATTACCAACTACATTACCGTATAAATAGAAATATTGTGGCATTCTTTTTTTAGTCCTACCCTATTATAATCTTTTAAGTCTTGATTTATAATTCCAATAAATTCACATCTTTCACACAACATGGTAGCCTTTTTTTAAACTTTTTTTAGTTTCTATAAATGCATTTCGAATAACAACTCAAATATTCCTGTACTCCTCTTCAGTAATCTATATAATAATAAAAGATCTCTCTTTTTACAATTCTCTTATTTCTTTCCGAAACATTTTATTTAAACTATTTTAAATTATTAAACCTTTTTATACATTAACTTTCCCATAAACTTCCATAATTTCTTATAATTAAGAAATTAAAAATTCTTAAGAAATTTAAAAGTGGAATGTAAAGTTTGGAAATTAAAAATTTCCAAACTTTACATTCCACTTTTAAATAATTTTAAATAATCTCTAATTTAACTGTTAATAGGAATTATAAATCAAAGATAACGGAATTATTATTATATATGAATCGCATAAATAATTGCTTAAGAATGCATAATCCAAATTAATCCAACGCTTACAGTTCATGTGTATACCAGATATTTTATTTTGCACAACAAAATATATATTCCTCAAGATTTTTTAAGGATTAATTGCAACTGGTAAAAATATAACAAAAAGTATAAAATATAGCATATTTGTTAAACAGTAATAAAAATATGACAACAAACAATAATAATAATTGTCGTTAACTTCAATATTTTGTCCAAAAACCTCCATTTTCGAGCGGCCGGATGGCCGAGTGGTAGCGCGTTGGCGTGCCACGCTGGAGGACCCGGGTTTGCGTCCCGGGTCTGGTCCCGGATTTTTTTCGGGGTACTGGGCCCGGCCCAGTGATCCCTGTCCTTCACCATCCGGCCCCCCTCCATGGGTGTGGGTGCAGCCAGTGGCTGGAACTGGCCCCGCCCCCTTATTAATCTCGATTGGAAAGGGGGCGTAAAATATACAAAAAAATAAAAAACCTCCATTTTCAATAACCTGAGCTCATCTTTTCATCATGCTTTCCACCAAAATTTGATATTTGTCGGTTTGCCGGAAATGTTCCAATTTCACACAAATTTCTTCCCATAATTCATCCGGTCTGTTTTCTGTTAATGTAGGTGTGCTTAAATCCGCCCACAAATTTTAAATCGGATCAAGATCAGCCGCTGTAGCTGGCCAGTCGATTATCTTCACATTTTCTTGATTTGCTAGCCAATTCTTTGTTATGCCTGCCGTATGAATTGGAGACTTGTCCTGCACAAAACACACCACCTCGTCTCCAAACAACATTGGAGTGCAGGCATGAGAGAATTTTCCAAAATATCGATATATTGAAGAGCCGTAAGATTACCATCGATTCGGATCAGCTCACTTGGTCCAGCGGAAGTCATCATCCCCACAAATCTGTAACGATAAAAATGATTTTTTAAATATGCAAAAAATTCTTTGATAAAACTATCTGCAGGTAACAGATATCAATGTTTATATATTGATATTAGAAGTAATATGTATCCAAAACTGTTCACTTATTTTTACTTGAAATATGGGTATTTTAATTCGATTTATTTGCAGGGTTACTATAAAATATACATAACAAACTAATAAATGACATACTCTATAATCCTGGACGCTATTGGACTACTTTTCCAAAAATAAACGAAGTTATTACTCAATGAACATGAAAAAGCATCTATAATCAGAACATAGATTATGTATAAACTTATATGAAATAATCTCGAATATGACAATTCTCCCGCTCTTCCCCAGTAGCACTTACAAGTTAGTCACATTTTACTCCCTCGCCATAACATTACAACTGACTACCTCTATTATTTGTTTAATGAAAAAATTTGTTTATATTGTGCTGTTACAAACGTTTTTTTAAAATACACGGTAGTAAATTCAAAGTATCGTTATGATGAAAATAATGCTTTATGAAAACGATGTCTTTTATTCACAATTAAAAGTCTTGGCAGACATTACATCACGATAGCTATGAGTTTTCACGTAACTTTTTTCTGTTTCAACATCGTCCCAATTATAATATTTGTAACAAAACTTTCATGCGAGAATTTTTAAATAGCTTCAACGCGAAGGTGTATCACTCCCCTTCCTCCTATTTCTAATAACAGATATAACCCCGTTGCCCTTATCGCTAGTTATGTAATATAAGGAGTATCTGTATTTTCGAATAGCTTAAAACTTGGTCTGACATATTTACTGAAGGAACTAATCCGCCGAGACAACTAAATGTTTTTAAATTCCCGATTGGATGGGCGTTATGTAATTTAGAATAGTTAACTTGTGTCATTGCATTTTCATAGAAGAAACCTATACACGAATAAAGATATTATTATGAGGAATTGCATTGCCTGAATTCATTCGCATGTCTAACCTGTGCTTTAAAACGTAAGTGGTTGTGAACATTATGAGGAATTGCATTGCCTGAATTCATTCGCATGTCTAACCTCTGCTTTAAAACGTAAGTGGTTGTGAAACAATATCATTATTGTATCCCCTCATCGCTGATTGGTCTTCCATGATAAATACCACTTGAAACTTTTAACTTATTGGCAGATTGTAAAGAATACAGCAATGAATGATTTGCTAGCAGAAAATAGCATGTCGTGATTGGCTGCATCGGAATGACACTACTAAAATGATTCGCTCATGAAAAATAACACATTTAAATGTGAAAGGAAAAGGTTTTATTTAAATTATCAAGAAACACGTGCTCCCTTTCGTCAATCTTTACAATTGGAAAAGACATTACAGCAAACGGATTAGAACTGATGTTTTAGGAAGTGCAAATTACAAATATATCAAAAATAGCATAAGATTATTTACGTAGTTAAAACGTTCGTAAAAACGTTTAAAGCTCTACCCTCTTATAGAATCACTTAACGAAAATATATATATACACATATAGTGTTTTGATTGAGGTTTTTCGCAAATAACTCGTCATGATTAAAGCAATCCTCAAACAATTTATAACATGTATTTTTAAATTGAAATTTAAAAAATATGTGGGCGAGTATATGTATAAGAATATAAATACAGAAAACTTATTTTTTATTTTCTTAATAAACTAAAGTATATACTGTATACAATATTATAATACTTTTTATCAGTTGATAAAAGTTGAGGCATAAATCATTATCGTTCATATTATTTCAGTTATTTAATAAGATACGGAGTTATTTAAATACTAACTTTTAGATTATACGCTGAATATCAGCGCTGGGAATAAATAAGTTATATCTCTGCATATCCCAAGAAAAATACCATATATAATATTTTTATATCTATATATATGTGCATGAATGCAAGTTTAAAATTTAGTGCAATCATCGAATATTTTCTCTAATAAGTAATTATAAAATATACATACTTCTTTATTAGACGAAATGTTGTTGTACTGTATGTGTATGTGTCAAAAGGAAAATTTGAGTGTATAACTTTAAAGAAAATAAAATAATGTCAAAAAGGTAAAAATAAATTAGGATTCAGTCATTAAAACTGTACATAAATATTTTTAGATATTGAAAAGAGAAAAATAATTCAGTAATCTGAAACTGTAATAATATATTTTTATGTTAGCCCAGAAAAATGCATTGAAGTCGCACATGTTGATAATGTCGATTATTATTTATTTTATCGATCGTTAATAAAGTCGTACTACTGAAGCCATTATTTTTGAACAGATTTTAAGAGCAAGCAATTAATCTAAATAAATAAATATTTAATGATGTCTAGGGTGCATAATTGTCCTAGATATTTTTCAAATTATCAAATCATACAGAAAAAACTGAAATTTGGGATAGGTATAGTGAAACCAGCCATACAAATGTGAAAAATTCAGAAAATTTCATCCCCAACAATTGAAAAATGGGGGTTTATGACATTTTTCAAAAAAAAAAACTTTATTTTATGGAATTGAAAAATAATAATTAACTTATGGAACATTCTTAAATATTTGAGGTTTACACTATAAGTAAAAAAAAGGAATTGTCAGTTGAAGACGGGCTTAAAGCTAGTATAATGTAAATACAGTCAAAAATATATCATTAAATTATTTTTAAATGGATTTACTAAATGTATCAATTTTTATAAAATGCATTTTATAAAAATTTATTAGTGGTACAATTATAATTTGTAGTGATTCGTTTGTTCTGTGAATTTGTTAGCATGGGTTTCCAAAATTTCAACGTTAATGCCGCGTAATTTAGGTTCAGCATTGTTGTATATAACCCAACTTGACGTCAGCTTGGTTACATAAATAAAAGTTATTTATTTTTAAATGACTTTCTATCATTAGTGTTACATTAGTACTGTAAATCTGCAAAATTCTGTCATTACAGTGGCATAGCTATGACGGGGCGGAGGGATCGTTCCATCCTGGGCTGTATTTTTGGCATTAAAAAATTTTTACATACTTTTTAATAATAAGAAGAGTAAAATGATCAACTATTTTGAAAGTTAACTATTGCAAAAATTATATGACTGTTATTAAAAAATATCCAAGGTCCCTCATCCGATCGAATAAAATACTGTTGTTGGAGCACGGAGTGATGGAGTGATTATAACATTTGTAATTTTGTATTTTAATTTATAAATAAAAAAAATAAAATTATCTTTCATAAATTAATTTTCAAATTGTGTCTAAATAGACTTAATATGTATTTTGTATTTCCCAAAGGAAGAGCGGCATTTGAGAGACATTGTGAAACCGCCCCGGGCGGCTCAAAGTGCAGCTACGCCGTTGTGTAATTATGTGTTTTATATTACAAATATTATAAATTAATAATCAGATTTCGATCAAAATCAAATTTTTCAGCATACTGTGGTTTCCGCAAAAAGACTAAAATACGCAATTTCGTAAAAATCTATTAATAAGAGTTGTATAGAGAAATTTAGATCTGTCATCTTGTATGCTGAGACTTTGCCATAAAGGAATCTTCCTGCTCCGTCAATACAAGTACTATAAGGTTAAAAGGTCTACGAGATCGAACTTGGCTTTAATGATAGCCTGATCCATTGTTGGGGGCATGCCTAACACCTCTAGGTCCAAAAGAAAGAACGAATGCAATGAACCCTCTCAGATGCAACAGACCTGGGGATCTGCTGCCTGTATCCGTCATCCGTGCACTATGTCGCCGCAGCAACCGTATTAAAAGCTTATAATGCGATGTAACGTCTACAGAGGAATCGAAAACACAAGATATGAAACGAGTATTTGCTACTGTGTGCTCTCCTATTACAGGAGAACTCCTTTGTTCAGGCACTACCGCGTAAGAAATGCCAGCAGCGGCCGAAAGACTCGAACAGGTCCTGAGATCTTTCCTCACTCAGAAGCTTAACTAATATTTGCTAATAATCGGAGGAAGAGGAAAACGCGCAATGTAACTTTTTTTACCGTCAAGACACGAACCTTCTTCCGTCAAAAAGAGCAGAGATCTCCCCCTCTTTGTATCCGATGCAACCGATATGTAGCCCGAAGACTGCCCCAAGCCATCATGGGGACGACATCGACCGACGCCATCCAATGGCCCAGTTCTGCAGCCTTGTCTTGGACGAATATCGCTCGGGGCAACTCCACGAAATTTTGGGAAGCAAGCTCTCCCCCGTCTTGGGACAAATCCCCTGCAGCAGAAGTTCCCAAAGTTTTGCCTAGGTGGGCCAAATTGTAAATTCCAAAATATTTGGCAGCCCAAAAAACTGTTATAGAAAAATACCTTCAAATTGATAAAAAGCTTAACTAATATTAGTTAAGCTTTAATTATATAATTATATTATATAATTAAGCTATTAATTAATATAGCTATTATTAATATAGTTAAGCTATTAATTATATAATAGAGACAAGGGAAAAATTTATACTAATTTTATAACAATCGTTCTTTATTTATGACAATAATTATATTTTATTTACAAACTGTTTAAAATAACACATTTCAAAAATAATTGAATAAAAATAACTAAATAATTTCAAATAAAAAAAGAAAAATAATAAATTCAAATCTGAAGTGTGTGACTTGTGCAGTTGTTTTCTTTTAATAATATTATTAAGCCTTGGTTCTAAATCGGTTGAATGTATTCTTAACACTGCAGTTCATCAGTTAATTTTGATCTCAATTTGGACTTATTAATATTCATAATTGAGAATTTCGCATATATATGTGCTTCCAAATAATGAAAACATATTTGGAAAAGTTTTTTCACTTATATATGCTAAAAAATTTTCTCAATATATATTTAGAAGCACTTATATATGTATTTTTTAAACTGGACAATTTTTAATTATAATAAATAAAATTTATTTATTTTCGTAAAAATGTAAATTATCTCTATGAATTCAAGATCATGGATAATCTGACATCGCGGGCCGCATTTTTAGGGTTTGTGGGCCGCACTTTGGGAACCCCTCCCCTACAGTCCGAATTCGACCATCTCTCGGATGGGCACCGTTAAGGTTTCTATCCTTCCGACATGGATCCCGTCGGTACGGTATGCCTCCTTGGGATCTGGGATCTTTCTAGAGGACTCGTACCTCACGCAGAGCATACGGCGGGCCGATTTTTAATCCCAGACCCGCAGGGACTGGGCGGTTATATGGCGAACTATAGAGCATCCACCCGCGAGGGGTGGTGCTATCAGACTCTACCAACTCAATAGGAATTTCTTCCCCAGGGACAGTATCTGGGAACCCCGGCGTGGGCAGTTCCGGGTTTGCTCGACATTGCAGGTCCTTAGTAGAAAGTCAATCGAGGCCTGAGAAAATCAATTCGACTAGGGATGTAAGATTCAGGGAACTTCCCCGATCGACTCCCTTGTTTTGGAAGAGAAATTATAATTCATATTTATTAATTTTGCGTAAAAATTTTAAATATCAAAATTGTTAAATAGAAAATAATTAACTAATTTAATAAAGAAAGATGAGATTAGTCATAGAAATGCACAAGGAACTCCGCACAAGTTCCAGGTTAAACCGGTGGGAACTTCCTTGTTGAGGGAGTAGAAATAAAACCAGTAAATTCCTGGTTCTGAAAGAAGAGAGAATTAATCAGTCAGAGAGAAGACAGTAAGAAAGAAGTTAACAGTTTCTCAGAAGTGACTCCAAAACGAAAATGTAAGTTTTGCGATTGGAGTTCAGCCCGCCCCGTCGGCAGAGTCGACGGAGGTGAGACATGAGACGATGGAAGTCGATGGAATGGAGATACGATAGACCAGCGATAGACGATGGCCGATGGACACAGCCGATGAATCAGAACTATGTGTTAAGAATCATGTGAAAGAAAGCAACTCGACCCGACGGCGATAGTCGACGGAGACGATGGCCGATGGACGAGAACATCGGACCACTGCCAAAAAACAATCAGAGTATGTGCGAACTATCCATGAACTTGTGAACTTGTGATAATGAAAACATAAAATTTACAATTGAGCACAATTCTGACAGCATAATTATTTATTTAGATATAACTTTAGTAAAGCACAAAGATAAAATTAAATTTAAACGATGTTGGAAAGAACAGAATAATTTAAATTATTGAATTATTTTCTAATACTCCCAAATTTATAAAGAAAAATCTATTTATTTCAGAAGTTAAAAAAAAAAAAAAAAAAAAAAAAAAAACATTTATAAAGAAAAATCTATTTATTTCAGCAATAAAAAAAAAGAAAAAACAGAATTTAGAACTACAGATATTGAAACTAGAAAATTAGAGTTAGATTTAATTTACAAAATGTTCATGTTAAATGACTATCCACATTGGCAATTGGAAAAATGGGAAAAAAATTAAAAAAAAAAATAAAAATCTGTTTTATGGAGTACTGTATGAAGAAAGTAAATTTTATAATGAAAGAGAGTTTTTTAGAAAGTTTAATATAGGTATTGCTCCTCAGAAGCATTTTCAAGTAAAACGTTTAACTTTTATTCAACGACAAACGGAACAAGCAATAGATTAACATAATATAATTTATAAAGTAGAATGTGCGTGTAAAAATAAACATTATTATATAGGTGAAACTAAGAGACAATTAAGAATTAGAATAGAAAAAGATTGTTTTTTGAAGTACTGTATGAAGAAAGTAAATTTTATAGTGAAAGAGAGTTTTTTAGAAAGTTTAATATAAGTATTGCTCCTCAGATGCATTTTCAAGTAAAAAGTTTAACTTTTATTGGAAGACAAACGGAACAAGCAATAGATAAACATAACGTAGTTTATAAAATAGAATGTACAGTCTAGTCCATAAAGTTTTGCCTACAGGTCAAAGTTGTTCGGCTTCCTCACACTACTTCAATCCAAAGAGATTGCTTTTTCCAGGTGTCCCACAGTGTAATATTTCGCGATTCTAGCGGGACAAAATTATGTATAAAAAGAAAACAATTTAAAATAATTATAGTATTGACAAAGACACTATATCAGTGTTAAAACATGAGACACATTATTTATCTAGGTTATATTACGAATTTTATTTTATTAAGTATAATAGTAAAAATAATAAAAACATAATAACAAATAATAAAAATGGTTTAAAATTATCAGAAATATGGTGGAAGTATTTGTTTAAAAAACCGCTAGAGGGCTAATGTATTTAAAAAAAAAATGTAAATTACGAATACAGTGTATAAGTATTGAAACACTCCCTTGAAAACTAAAATGGTTATATGATGTATAACCATATTATAATGTGAAAGTTATTCAACTTATTTTTTACATTGAAGGTTTAAGCATATTTTCTAGTAACTTCAGGTAAAAATTTTGGGTATTAAATGTAGTCATTACAAACTAGGGTTTATAAAATATTAATGAAACTTTCTAATTTACAAGCAGATAAATTAATGAAAACAATATATTTGGAAAACAAATATTCATATTATAAACGAAATTTAAGAATCTATTCCGGTATATTCAAGTAAAACTTGAATTCACTTAGTATGAAAATTAATAAATTTTGTAACTTATAAAAATTTTTTTGGAACAGTGTGAAAATCCTTTTTGGAACAGTGTTGAATTTTATAAATAAATGTTGTATAAGGAATAGTCATAATAAAAATAAATACAACTCACACTGATGATAGTAAAGGTCATCTTAGTTTTATGTACAAATATAATAATCTTTAAATAAGAAATAAGTTAAATAAAGAAATAAGAAATAAATAAATTATTACAAAGGAATGGCAATTCCAACATTAGTATTTAAAAAATTAATTGGAAACTTATTAATGTAGAATAACTTGGAATTATTTAATGAGAAATTAGTTAAGAAAATTCTTTTATGAAATTCGTATATCAATGTAACTGAAGAGGGTCGGAATTAGGCCGAAATGCATATTGCACATGGTGAATTTTTTTTATAAATGATTGTCATGTAAATATTTTTAGTAAAATTTTAAGAGTATTATAAATTTATATTATTTAGATTTTGTAAATAATATATAATTTTGTGAATAATAATGTTTAAAAACTAAGCGTGTTTATTCCCGATTACCAACATAGCACTGAAAAAGTAGATAAAAAATCTGTAGTTAAAAATCGGATATGGAATGATGTCATTCCAATGAAATTGAGTTAAACATTTAGTTTAGTGTCGAAGCATGGATTATAGCCAAATGAATTGAGAATTGTCATGTCAGCAAGGCTCTCTCAGATAAAAGGACTCAGTGAAACTCTCTCTCTCTCTGATTGTAATATTTCTGCTTACATTTATATAATCATGTGTTATAATTCAGTTTGCTTTAATTTAGTTATTTTCTTTAGTTTTTCTTTTATTAAATAAATATTTGTTGTTGAATTTGTTTATCCGAGTCAATATCTAAATCCCGGACCTCTGTGTGTCTTATCCACGTGCCTGTGAATGAACGCGGCCAAATCCTGACAAATTCTGATATTTTTACCAGCTCATCTTCCCCGCGGTCCTCACAGGACCTCGACGATCTATTCTAGTGCCACCTCCCTATTTCAAGTCGTCACCCAGGCACACCAACGTCTGTACACGTCCCGTGCAGGTATAGGGATTCTTTCGCCTGGATATCGTCATATTCTAGGACACACTTATTTAATCCCTGTCACTATGAAAATATTGGCCCGGTTGTACAGATAAACCATAGTGACCAGGGACAACTGCTAAGTCTTTCCGCCGCGTCAAGGCGGGCTACTTTCGGAAGGGATAAATTTAGACGGACGAACAAAATGAAGGATAGGTGCTCTGATGAGGTGGTGGTAGAAAATTAAAACAATTTTGCCAACTGATATCATCTGCAGAAAATTCGAAAATTGTTGTAATTAGACATTTCCCAATGTTGAACAGATGAAAATAGGTATTTGATAAATCAGGAATATTTTACTTAATTTTTGAAAATAATTTAATAAAACATTTTGTCCTTTAAAAAGTTTCCTTTAAATTATCGTTTTATGATGCGCAAATAAACTATTGATATTTTATAATCAAATCTACAAGAGTTTGATTCGATGATTTTATGTCACGTTATAATTAATATAAAGCCAGGATGATTGTAGTCATTGCAAATAAAATTTGTTTTCTAATTTTAAATTTTTATTATAAAATTAATAAAAACTCCAATGGCAATTATCTTTGATAAATATTTAAAATTACATTATTTAATAATTATATATTGTAAGGTCCACGGGACCCTGAGAAAAAATTTATAATTAAAATAGGATATTTTAATAAATTTATATATAGGATATTTTATTCGGTAATAAACTTACTTTATATCGGGAAAAAGTGAGTTAAGCTGTAAAATTCAGACCAGCTGTGAGACGTTGTTCGTTACTTTAATAAATTCGCTAATTTACGGGAAACTGATTAAACATACAAAAAAGGGAAGGAGAAATAATTCATTAAAACTGACATATAAAAGTGGAGAGAAAATAGACTGTAAAAAATGTACCGTCTGCACAAAGACTTTTGTCTCCTGTATCATTGAAGATAAATACGCAGTAGGATGTTGGAGATAAAAGATTCTTATTGCGTGCAGGTGTTGCGGTAACTCGATGAGAAAGAATGAGAAGTTGTTTATTAATTATAAACAGAAAAAGGAAAGAATGAAGTTGCTTTTCTTTTCCCTGGTAAAAAACGGAATCGCTTGGAAGTCTTGAAACGGACAAGACTTGTTAGGGAGTTGTTAGTAGTAGTGTTGAGCGATATTTCAATATCGGTGACTAATAGTCGCTAATACTTAAAAATCACTGTCCCTAGCAGCGACTTGACAACAGCTACCAGTGACTTTAACAGCGACCGATCTAGTGCGCATGTTTATTAAAACTTATCATTTTAATAATATATATTAATATACCTAAAAATATATACTGGGTAATGCGTTAATTCTATTATTAGTGGTAAGTAAAGATACAGTTAGTATTTCTAAATACTATATTTCAAGAAGTAAATCTCGTAGCGCATTTTAAAAACGTATTAAGAAATTTAAAAATAAAGATAAACAAGTACAATTGGAATGCTTGTACTGTACTGTATTTATATTTTTTAACAGAATCAATTTATAATTTTTATAATATATTATAATTAAATAATAATATGTTATTCTATACAGTAGACTCTTGATTATGCTGATTCTCTAAACATCAATAAGTCAAATTGCTGCAAATTCTATGGTAGGACTTTAAGAAATGAAAACTCAGTGCCAGGCTATTCCTGCATGCATTCACCTAGGATCAAAAGGAGGTGCAAACTTCAATTTGTGTTGATTTGTTACATGAGGTGCAGAGCAATGCCATGTTTGTTAACAGTATCATTACTGAAGATTGGAAAATTTGTTAAAAGTTTTTAAAAATCCATTTCATAAAATTATGCTTATTTTTAAGAATTTGAAAAACCCAGGTTTTAATTTTGAGATAATTTTTAAACTTTCAGTGCTAAATATTTGCAAAATTTATTATTTGAAAATAAATTTATTATGAATTTTAATTTTCAGGAGAAATTGGAGATGTTAAAAACTATTTTATATCAAAACCTGTTTCTCTGAAAAGAAGTTTATCTGAATTAGATGAAAATGGACAGAATTTTATTTCTAAAAAAGATAATTCTGCAGAAATTTATAATACAAATGAGTCCAATTATAAAATGCCACGGTATGAGTTTTTACCATTGAATTTTGAAAATATAGCTAAAGATGAGTTTATAAAAGAAGAAAAATTAGTTTTTAGTTCAGAAGAAAAAGAAGAAAAAACATTAAAAGTATTATGATCTAAATTATTTATATTCTAATATTTATTGTTTAAATTTAAAAAATTGAATATGTATATGTATTAATTTTTTTATTTATTTTAAAAGAAGATTTGCTTGAATTGTGTTTATACTATAATATAAACATGATTAAAATAATTGCTAAATTAATTTAAATATAATGTTAAATTTATTTAAGCATAGAATAAATTTGTTTTTAATTTTAACATTAAAATGAACAACTTACTATGATTGGTTTTTTTCTTTTTTTTTATTTGAAATGAAATTTATTTGTTAAGTTTCTTTAATTATTTTTAATGTAGTATATCTATAAAATATTTAAATAATTTAATTATTTTTGTAAAGTAGTATTAGTGGCAGAATGTCTACAAATGATTTATTTTTGCCTATCTTGATAACTTTAACCAAATTACAATATATTATAATGGGATACAGTGATTTCAATATTTTTAATTCTTTTGCAATTTAATAATTATTAAATTATTTTAATAATAATTTAATTATTTTGCAATATCTGAAAGATTTTAAATGCTCCAGATTTGTTTCTTTATTATATCTTAGATAATTGGTAATCAAAATTAGAATCAAATTAAAATTACAAATATTGCAATAATTTCTTGTTCAAATAAATAAGTTTCTTGTTTTATTTTTTCAATAAATAATTGAACATTTGCATATATATGAATATATGTATGCATGCAATTTATTTATTTTTTAATATTACATGCATATTTTTCATAATTCTAATTATTTTGAGTATTTTTCAGATTATCTGCAGATTATCTAACAGTTATCTAGGGAAATTAATTTTCTGACTGCCCAGTTAATCGGGAATCTACTTTAATAAAGTCATAATTATTGTATTTACCTGTTCTACACTTAACATTAAAATGCTATACTATTAGCAATAATTTAAATCATAAAAAACATGATGAAAATTTATTAGTAAATTAAATTTATAAAATTTTATATAAAAAATATAGACAACTCGATTACTTGTGACTTTTCCTTGTATTGTGAAAGAGGTATCTAGGTAAATTTAACTTTTTTCATCATTAAAAATATCATTAAAGCTAAGACTCAAACTCAACATGAAAACTAAAATTTATTGTTAAGTATCACTGTTATTCGACTCAATTTAAAAATTTGTTTTTTCACATCTGTAATATGATATGTATATTATATATATTTTATGCAAAATAACACTATTATCTTTTATACTGATCTTATTCTTCAACCACATCTAATAATAACAGAAAATAAGACTGCATTCATATCACTGCTTTTTTCATTTTTGTCAGGAAAAGCATAAACTTAAATTAAAAAACATTTAAACAGGTAAAAGAAGCTTTATTATTGGAAACATTTTCATCAAAAACACTTTCCATCTTCAGCCACTCTGAAAGATCTAATTAGATCCATTCTAGTTAGATATTTGAACAGATTTAGTACAGAGCAGTTGAAAAGAATGCTTCTAATAATAATGAATTTTTTACTTACTTAAATGGTGTTTTTCATGAGTTTGCTGCTTTTTGGAGAAAGTATAAGTTTCATGAAAAAATTGATATATATACCATGTATTTTAGATTAAAGATCTTTATAATATTACAATTATTTCTTGACTTATGACACTCAACTTACAGAGCTTATCAAATGCATTATAGTGTAATTGATCAGTTTAAATTACATACAAGCAAGTTTACGTGCAATAATCTGATATACTAACAGTATCAATTTTGATCTGGTTTCTTTGGTTTTGTGTTCATAAGTTTATTACAATCATTTATTTGGATATAATAAATAATAATAATGGATAACTGAGAAATAAAATAAAAAAGTAACATGCAAAGCTTTTTAGTAGTCAAAAACTTTATGATGAGAGAAAATATATTTCCAATTTTTGACTGCATTGACTATCAATTAGTGTTTCAAATCAAATCTTATTGTAGTTGAAGATTATCTAAATATTTCTATTATTTACCATATTAATTATTTGGGGAATAAGTTATATGCAGAAAACATTTTAAATTAATCTTTTAGTTTTTTAATTACAGGTTGATAATCAAAAATCTGGCAATCAATATTCCGGTTCTTTCAGTTTTTTGGCATGAATGTCGGAGTGCATTTTTAAATTTACCACATTGGCATGCCATTGTTTTCTGAAGGTGCTGTTTATGTTTTGATGGGCCTGTACTCCATATTCAGATGTTTGGTTCATGCTTACAACCAGGGTTGCCAGATTGGCTTTTTTGACACCGAATGAGCTCTTTTTGGCTTTTTTAGACATGGTTGGCATTAGAAATTTTTTAAACATTTTGGTGTTTTTTTTGGCTTTTTTTGCTTATTGGCATTATATAAAATCTTTTAACTTTTTTGAGGATACAGTGAAGAATTAAAATTTTGTAAAACTATTTTATTTAGTTGAATTAAAATTCTGAGGAACTATTTTATTTAATTGAATTAAAATTCTGTAGAACTACAGTCTTTTATGTAGTTATTGAACATTAAAATTTCATTTGCTTTTCATTTAGTGTTTTATTTTATTTCTTTAAAGCACTGTACAAGTAATCCTTTCCTGTTAAATATATACTGCATATATATATATATACATATACACATACACACATCAAAAATCTGACAATCATCAGGTTCTGAGGTTGCCAGATTTTTGATTATCTGTACTTTCAATGTTGAATATTTAATTATATTATTCTGAATATATTTAAATTGTACTGATATAGAGAAAAGATTATAATTTTATTTTGATGAAATTATTATTTATATGTAAGTATATTTATTTAATTTTTAGGTGATGTTTTTGACATTGGTTAGTACTTCTTTATTATATTCACCAAAATTTCATGATTGCAAAGATATGTTTCGACAGTTATTGTTAAAAAAGGCTGAAGAAGTTGCAAATCAGTATCCTGAATTTATTTTAAAAGTAAGTTTTATATAACAAAAAATTTTTATTTTGAATAATACTTTTCAATCATTTATCATGATAAACATTGATTTGTTTATTATTATTATTTTTATTTTTTATAGTTAAAAAATAAACTATTACTAGAGATTGGCATAATCTATGCATAAATCTTATTTAAAAATTATAAGCTATGAAAATGCTCCCAAAACTATGAAATTTTGCAACTTTTTTTATTCTTTAATTTTGTTTAGCTTAATAATATTGTGCATTTTATTGCTCAATAACATCTCTGAAAAAACTAAAAAAAATTAATAATTTAATACAAACATAATTTTCAAATTAAAATTTTTATATATCTGTAAGTATTGATTCCACAGGCACCTTTTGCCCATATTATTTTCTATTTAACAAAAATTATTATAAATGCAGATAATCTTTATTAATAAAATTATTCATTTTTGCATAATTTTTCTTGAAATAGTATATAAATATTTGAATATTGATAACTTTTGCCTCTTGGTGAAAATTAAAAGTTGACATTGCTCTATATACAGAGTGATTCAAAAAGGTTGTGTCAAAATAGACAGAGACAGACTTAAAGACTTATAGAGACTTATAGAGGATAAAATTCAGAGTAAAATGTCTAGTCATGTTTTTTTGATTTGAGGCTCCGTTTGAAAGATATAAGGTGCAAAAGTTTTGTGATGTCATTTCCAGTTTAGTCAAAAATTATTTTAAAAGTATGTTTACTTGCATTTTTAAAATCATCTATAAATTTTAACTACTAAAAAACTATCCTAAAAAATTTAGATCATTGAGAATAGATTGTTTATTAAAGTTTTTGACTGATTATTTAAATGAAACGTAATTGTTTTACAAACATAATATTCATTTTTGAAAGTTAAATTGCTGTTCGAAATTGAATGCCATATTTGTAAAACAATTACATTTCATTTAAATAATTGGTCTATAATTTAATAAACAATCTGTTCTCAATATAATCTAAATTTTTTAGGATAGTTTTTAAGTATTTAAAATTTATAGATGATTTAAAATACAAAATAAGCATATTTTAAAAATAGTTTTTGACTGAATCGGAAATGACATCACAAAACTTTAGGCCTTATATTTTTTAAATGGAGCCTCAAATCAAAAAATGCAACTAGACATTTTTCTTGGAATTTTATCCTCTACAAGTCTGTAAATTTTGGTACAACCTTTTTGAATCACCCTATATACCTGCTAATTTATGATCATATACACACATATAAAATATTAATTTGTTAAAATCAGTAATGTATTTAAACATATTGTTTTCCATAAATTAAAAATAAAAAAATTATATTATCTCAACATATATATTATTCTTTCTAAAATTTATCAAAAACACTATGCTATATACCAAGGGTGGCCAACAGGTCAATCGCGGGACGATTTGTAGTCGATCTTCGTAAGTTGTCGAATGATTCTCTTACTGTATAGTGCCTTCTCTAGACAACTAAATCCAAACTTTTGCTTTATTGCTGAGTATGGCCCAAAATAGAATAGCCGGTAGCAGCAGAGTAGTGCCTTCTCTAGACAACTAAAGCCAAAATTTCACTTTATTACTGAGTATGGCCCAAAACAGAATATCCGGTAGCAGCAGAGTTGAGTATGGCCCAAAACAGAATAGCCGGTAGCAGCAAAGCATTTAGACAAAATTCTAAAATTGCCGACGATTGCCAACATGGTGCCTATGAATTGACAGTTGTGAGAGTTGAAGTGAATTATTCAATATGACACCTTTGAATTGACAGTTGTGAGAGTTGAAGTGATATATTGTGTTTGAGATTTATGAGTAAAATAAAAGGAAAAAAAACCATCGCCGCTGCCGGATATCTCGTTTTGGGATATGTGATTTTGGCTCCTATCTCTACTCTTACCATCAAACGAAGAATTTCGAAGGTAGATCGCGAACTCATTGTTAACATATAAACTTGATCTTAATGACAAACAAGTTGGTCACCCCTGCTATATACTATACTATTTACTATGTTACTTACTACTAACTTTTTACTTTATTATACATTAAAGAAAGATTGAAAATGGTGGATATAAAACATTTATTTCCTACAAAAAATAGAATACGCATAATAAGACCAAGAAGTATATCAAAAAGTATATGTAAAAATAAAATAGTCAAAATGTCACAATATAGAAGTACAGGGGATCCCCAATTACAACAGGATTGAGTTAAAAAATTTTGGTTGTAATTCAAATCCATTATAACTTGAAACACAATTTTCCATAGGTGCAATTGGAAGTTATGTTCTGCAAATACCAAAAATCAGAATATTCAATATGTTTTTAAAAAGTAGTAACATGCAGTAATATTGAATAAATGTTGTTTATTCCTTAAAATGAGAAAATTATATATTACATGCTAATCAAACTTTTTATGGATAAAACTAAAGAAAACACAATGTAAAACCAAAGATGGAATATTTATTTTCCTGTGTCCAAGTTTCTAGCATTGGCTGCATGGGAAAGCAGTCATTTACCACCCTGAAGGACCTGGGTTCAATTTTGGGCCTCAAATAGCATTTTTTTAGGGAAGATCCAGACCTAATTCTTGTAGTTTTGCAATCTTTATATTTATTAAAATAATATAATTATATGTATTATATTATATAGCATTCTAGTAAACTAGGATGCTATATAGTATAGTACATTAGTACTAATGTACGAAATTTATGTAATGTATGGAATTCATAAATTTCGTACTAATGTACAAAATATGTAATTGTAGTATGAAATTCATAAATTTTGAACATTTTTGACTTATGATGACAAGGTTTTGAATTTTTGAAAATAACTCTAGCATACGTTTAAGACTATCTGTATAATGTCTTAATAAACATTAGTAAAAAATCCATAAATTTTAGACATTTACATCTTACAACCATTCCAGTTTATGATGGCAGGATTTGAACCAAATCACATTGTAAGTCAAGAACTATTTGTATTTAATCTAATATAGTATAAAGCAAAGCTTTTTTAAAAAGTAAACAGTAAAGTTAGTTATCACCTTATGTTGAACTTCTGAAATAAATATCAATTACTTTATAAGGTGAGATTTTTTTTTTTGTAAGCATTCCACCATTTTGTAACATACCAACAATTAAAGCTTTATAGATTTACTAAACATTTTTACAAACTATTGGTTTTTTTTTACTTTCACTTAATTTCATTATGGTCAGATTTCACTGTTGAGAACAGAACTCCTATTTTTAATATTATGTCTATGAAAAATTGATTCTTGGTTTGAGTTTTTTCTTTATGAATGTACTGCAATAATAAATTAACTTATAAAGTTGAGAATTTTCTATATATGAATTATTATTCATATACAAGTAGTATTTGACTTTGAGTTAATGTATTATTTATAATATAGTAATTATATTGTATTTTTTGATTAAATAATTTTAGATATCATATTTATAGAATGATATCATTTTATTCAGCATTTATACATTTTCATTAATGCAATGATATTCCACTGCATGTTCCACTGCATGGTGGAAGAGTTAATTATGGAGAAATACAAACTATGATTAATATAGGATATAATTAGAATTTGTGTGTTTATTATTTGCTATTCTTGTATAATTATTTTTTATTTCTGAAAGTTACATATTAATATATGTGATCATTTAACCTTTATTTTAAATTTTTAGTTATTTACTGTAGAAAAATTCTCATTTTATATTTTAAATTATGTGAATCTATAATATTGATGGTGAGATTTTGATTGAAAGTTCTTTTAATTAAAAGTATTATCCATTAGTTTATTTTACTGAAGCCTATGTTTTTTGTAGAGTTATTGAAATGTGGGTGTAGCAATTTGTCCTCCATAATATTGTTATCTGGATTCTTAATTAATTCATAAATTCTATTTTTTCAGGTTGCTCTTTATACAAGGCAAGAATTAAATATACGAACAACAGCTAATTTTCTTTTGGCCTATGCATCATTTCATAAAAACTGTCGACCATTTTTAAAACGATATTTTAAAGAATCAATCTGTTTACCTACTGATTGGATGGAAGTTGCTGAAATATATAAAACTTTATCAGAAAAGGTAATTATTAATAATTTTTTTTAAGAATGACAAATATGAAATATAAAGATTTTATTATTATACAATTCATATGCATTCTGAAGTTTTTATTTATATAAAATAAATGAAATTTTAAATTTTGTTTTATTATGAAATAATTATAGTAAAGTGCTGTTTATATGAATTTCTTAGAATCTGACTAAATATAAGATTTTACCAAATAATTGAATGATTTAGTTGTAAAATTTCAAAAAATTTTATTTAATGCAAAAAAAAAAATAGAATTAACTAACTTTGCAATAATTAGCTCAATTCTTTAATCTGATATAATTCATTACTGCATAAATATTAGAAAATATTCTACATCAAAATATTTGTAACAATATTGGAATTGAGAATTCTTCTAACTTTGAATATTATTAAATCAGAAATATTATCTTATATATCAATCTATATATAACGTATAATATTTTCAATAATAAAGTACATTTACTCTATATTTTCCCCAATATTAATTGTATTGTCCTGATAGAAATATTCATTTAATAAATAACAAAAAATATAATTTGAAGTGTAAATGTCAAAATAATGTATTTTATAATACATATTTTCATATTTTTCCTTTGTAAAAGATGCAGTTTATATATATTTTCTTGATAAAGTGCTCCTTACCTATTGGAAAATATGATAGTTTTTTGTCAAAAAAATGAATTACATTATTTCATTTCTATATTTATAGAAAAATCATTGAACAAAATAAAAATATTTTCAGGTGCATATTTCCTCAGGTAAATAAAAATATTTATAGGTACATATTTCCTCTAGTTACAAACATAATTTGTATGTAAGCTTTGTTTGTAAATCAAGTGATCCATAACTCATATACTACTATTGTTTTGACTCCAAAAGTATTGAAATTACTTTATATACTTTATTTTGTAATATATTTTACAATTGGACCAGTTAAAAGTTTCTTATTTTACATATTTGAATGAAAAGTTCCAAATATACAATTAGGATTTTTTGGTGTAATCATTGCCATCTTGAAATACTTCCATAATATGTTAACTGTATAACTTTACATTATATTAATTGCTAGAGCATTTTGCTATCATATTATTTAAAATTATTGAAGAGTTTGAAATTTCATGAATGGTGTTTAATCCTTTAAAAATTTTATGATTTTTATTGTGATTTTAAACTGTTATTATTATTATGTTATAGTACATCAATGTGGGCACGGAATATTTCCAGGTCAAAGTGCTATGTCGGACACGAGTCAAGACATAGCTACTTGTGATGTTTAATTGTGAGTTAACTGTCTGTGTCAGTGTTGAGAAACTTTCTTACTATGTTGCATGTATTGAGTAGAGATGCTTTTTGTAGTGTTATGTATGTCTTTGGATGTAGATCTAGTGTTTTGAGGCTTTTGTGTAATGTATGAGGGATTACTCCTGTGGAGGAGAGAATGATGGGTACCTCGCTCATTTACATACTTATACGTAACAAGTTCAAAGTTATTAGTTTACAGAGTAATTCATTCATGTCATTATCTTTACAATTAATTTATATATCGAACAAAACACTGATACGGATCATTCTTATTTTCACATATCAGTTTCAGTGGTAAAATTTATGTAGATAAGATGACATCATTAACCGGGATAGCTCTTTTGGAGACGGGTTCCGACTCGGTATCACATGATTGCCAACTACGATGGAGAAGGTGGAAGTAAGTTAACTTTTAAACTCAAATATAATACGTTAGAATATAGGAAAATAACGATAAATAATAGAGTGCATAATAAAATAAAAATAGGACAGGTCAAAGTTAACTTCCTCACATAATAAACTACAAAAATTTCAAAAGATTATGATAAAAATTAATCAAGATTTTACAATCTCAAGTTTTTGCATATTAATTAGAGTTATTTTTTTAATAGGTCAGACTTCGTCAGGTTTATCAGGAATCTTACCAAAGATCAATTTGAAATTTGAGAATTTATTAATAACAGAATTTTATATTTATATCATTTATATCATTATATTATGAAAAATTAAGAAGATTCCGTATTACTTGATATGCAAAAAAATCTTTTAAGGGTTTTTTTTTTTATTTTTGAAACTGTATTTGCTTCTTTGCTATAGTTATTCTATTGTTTCAAAAATAGAATATTTCATTTGATGTTTTTTCTTGCTTTTCTATAGAGCACCAGTAAACATACCATAATTCTATCTCATCTAAATTCAGTTTAATAAACAGAGAAAATAAGTTTGCAATTTATCACTTCAGAATGAAAATAACTTGAATGAATAATACAGATAGGCCTCGATTAGCGCGACTTAAAAAATTGATACCGTTATTCGGTTAGTGTTAATGGTATTATATTTCTATCAGCCAAGTTGTGATGTATGTTGTTTTTTATGAAAAAACTCTCTCAGATTATAGATCTGTCTGTTGTGTAAATGCGCTTTAGCGTCAACGAAGTGTTTCTGAAGGTCGTGTGGGTTTCTGCCATGGAGTTCCTTTCTACTCCAGGACGTTTTCTTTTCTTGTATGTGTGCAGTGTTGTCTATTTGGTTTGGAGTGTCGTTCTGTAGATTTGTTAATGGTATTATATTTCTATCAGCCAAGTTGTGATGTATGTTGTTTTTTATGAAAAAACTCTCTCAGATTATAGATCTGTCTGTTGTGTAAATGTGGGATGTCAATAAGACCACGTCCACCTTCCTTGCGTGGGAGAGTAGTTCTTTCTATGGCAGATTTCGGGTGATGGTACTGGTATTTTGTAAGTGTTGTTCGTTTTTTTCTTTGGAGTGATTCAAGTTCTGTCTGTGTCCACTGTATCACTCCAACGGAGTAAGTTAGTATGGGTATTGCAAATGTGTTGATGGCTTTCACTGTGTTTTTTCCATTCAGTATGTATGGCAAATGTGTTGATGGCTTTCACTGTGTTTTTTCCATTCAGGGTATGGCAAATGTGTTAATGGCTATGTGTTTTTTCCATTCAGATGTGTTTTGAGAATGTTATTTAATCTGTTCGGCGAATGTGTTGATGGCTTTCACTGTTTTTTTTCCATTCAGATGTGTTTTGAGAATGTTATTTAATCTGTTGGTGATAGTTTTGACAGTGTGTGTTTAGTTTTCTTCTGTTCTATGAATCTGGCTTGCTGGAATCCCAAAAATAGTGTTTGTTTAGTTTTCTTCTGTTCTGTGAGTCTGGCCTGCTGGCTTGTTTAGTTTTCGTATTTAATCTGTTGGTGTATAGTTTTGACAATGTTTGTTTAGTTTTCTATGTGAGTCTGGCTTGCTGGAATCCCAAATATTTATACACCTCACCCTCTTCCGAGTCTGGCCTGCTGGAATCCCAAATACTTATACACTTCACCCTCTTCCATTTGGTGTATAGTTCTGATAATGTTTGTTTAGTTTTCTTCTGTTCTGTGAGTCGTATAGCTTTGACAATGTTTGTTTAGTTTTCTTCTGTTCTGTGAGTCTGGCTTGCTGTTGATAATCTTGTTTAGTTTTCTTCTGTTCTGTGAGTCTGGCTTGCTGGAATATTTCAAATACTTGTACACTTCACCCTCTTCCATGGATTCGATAATGTCTCCATTTTCAAGAGTGAATCCTCCTTTCTTTAGGACTCCCTTTTCTATGTGGAGTATTTTGCATTTGTCAAGGCCAAACTCCAAGCATATGTCTTTTGAAAATGTACGTGAAATGTATTTTTGAAATGTGCGTGATTTGTAACAGCTGTTGTAATTGGGTTTGTGTTGAGGCGTACAGTTTAATGTTGTCCAATTAAAAGAGATGTGAGTGTGTGTAGTGTGTTGTTTTGTTTTGTCTAATGTCGTATCCACAGCTTGATGTATTCAGTTTGTTGGAGAGTGGATTTAGGGCGAGGCAGAACCAAAGTAGGCTGAGGGAATCGCTCTGGAAAATACCACGTCTAATGTGTATGAATTCTATGGCTACGTGATTGTTATTTATGGTGATGTGCATTGTTGTTCTCCAGTGTTGCATTATGTTACGTGAAATGTATTTTTGAAATGTGCGTGATTTGTAACAGCTGTTGTAATTGGGTTTGTGTTGAGGCGTACAGTTTAATGTTGTCCAATTAAAAGAGATGTGAGTGTGTGTAGTGTGTTGTTTTGTTTTGTCTAATGTCGTATCCACAGTTATGACTACTAGTGAAATTGTGTGTTAACTAACTGTCTGTATCAGTGCTGAGAAATATTTTTATTATATGTTTTGGTATTTTTATTTTTTATTACTATTATTTTTTTAATATATAAAGGATGTATAATTATTTAGATTTTAGTATTTTGTAATATGTTAATCTGAGTCTTATAGTTAGCAATTTTATTATTATTTTCTGTGTAATATTCATGAAAGTAATTTGTTTAGTGTTTAATTGGAGCATTGCAATATTTGACTGGGAATGTTAGTGTGTATAGATTGATTTATAGCTGCAGAGCTTTTGAATGTTTGCTTTTGTTAAAGGATTTAAAGAGAGAGTAGGTGTGAACCATATGCTTCCTTTACCATTGATGTTTTTTTTGCATTGTTCAATGTTTTATGTAATTTCAATTTTATGTTTGTGACTGTTTTATATTATTAATTGTGCCTAAAATATGACAGTTTGGCATTAATAATGTTGTATTTTGCAAGAATCATTTGTTGGGTTTTCTCAAAAATGTGTGGAAGGATAGTCTTTCATCTGCAATTTTGTTGTTTTTAAGGAACAATATTCTTGATCTGGAAATATAAATGATCAGGTAGATTCTATATTCCGGTGTTTTCAGATTAAAGATATTTAATGTATAGTATATATGTATATGTAATAAATGCATATTCTTATATTTTTCTCATAATTTTATAATCATATTGTCCTGATGATGATACATAATTAATGAGAAACATAGTTTCCAAAAATGATTGAATATTGCAGTAATTGAATTAGCTTTGACAATTCCTATTTTTTAATTGAATTATATATTTGAACTAAATCTAGTACTGAAATGTTTGGATAAACAGCATTCTGCTATATTACACTTTACTATATATTTCAAAAAATATCATTTATAATTATTAAAATTATATTATTATTGTGTAGGGTTTGTCTCTCCTACCTGCTGCCTTAAGAAAAGCTATGGTTGATACCTTTGAAAAATTTGACCAATATCAATTAGGTATTATATAAAAATTTAAATATTTCAATTGTATTAATGAATAAATATTTTATTGAAAGTATAATGTAAAAATACAATATTGTAACAATTATAATTTTTTTAATAGCAAAATATAACCGTAACAAAAACAAAAAGAAGAAAATGAATAAAAATGAAAGTATGAAGGTTTGTATTTCAGAAATTTAATTTATAACACTTACTTTTATATCCCAGCACTATTAGCAGTTGAGTCTGCTAATAGTGCTGAGATATAAAAGTAAATGTTATGAATACGAATAGAAGCAGTGGTTTAAGAGATACATATTTAATTTATAGTAGTATTTTTAATACTTTGTTATTACAGAGCATTTAAAATAAATTGCAAAAATGTAATCATTAACCAAATATGTCTAAAGCATCCTTAAGACTAAATTTGGTTTTAGCTAATTTTTTAGAATTAATTAATTATAAATATGAACTCTTGCTCTAATCATGCATTATTTGGTAAATAAATAATTAATGGGGGAATTCTAATATTTAAAGAAAAATTTGTTTAACTGAGGATTAATTCACTTTGAAACCTTTCAAATCTGTTGCTAATAAATTTTATCCTGTATAAATTGAGTAATATTTATTTTGTTTATATGATTATGTAAGATTTTTATCAAAGAGATTGTATATTTAGTATGACACTGAGATGTACTCAAAATTCTCAATTCAATCTTGGATTGAAAGTTTTTTCAAAAATTAAAATTAATTGATGACTTAGTTATTAAAAAATAAATGAGAACAGTTGTATTACAAATTTGCAATAAACTATCCAGGATATATGGTGTTGTTCCTAAGGTAATGTTTAAACAAAATTATTTTATTAGTATATGGATTACATACATTTTTTTAACTAAATAAAAAAGTTTTAAAAATTGTACATATAATTTCTTAATAATTATAAAATTGATACAGGTTATCTATATGTTGTCTTTTCTTTAATGCCTAGTATCATCTAATAAGAAAATAAACTTCCATGTTTTTAAATTATTGATCCATTTTAATCCAATTAAGCTGTGAACAGTTCTAAATTCTTCTCATAATTGATATAAAATTATATGCAAAAATAAAAAGTTTGTGAAATTTTTAGTTCTTATGTTATAAATAGATGTAATCTTGCCATATTTAATCCCTTGATTCTATAATGGAATTTTAATGATTTGAATTAATTAAACTAATTATTAGCGTCATCTCATAATTAGAATAATTATTATTTTATTAAATCAAAATTATTTAAATAGATGTAATTACATACAAAATTATTTATTTAAAATACTTACATACATGTTTATTTTTAAATTTATTTTATTGAAATTTATCCACAGATGCTTTAGACATATTTGTTTAATTATGATTTATCTTGGCTAATTATTGTTTAAATGCACACAGTAATATTAAATAAAATAATAATTAATATTTATAGATAATTTTAATTATTCTAAATTACAGTTGTGTTAAAAATTTCAATTTATTTTACATATTTAAAAATTTTAATAATTTATCTTTGTTAATTTGTCAATACTGTATTTTCAGAAAGTATATTTTTATATTTTTTGAAAATATTGCTATATCTCTTCAGAAATTTATACAATTAAACGGGTTCTGATGTGAAGGGGGTAGTGGACCATTTGGCCTAATCCTTAGACTCAGGAAGATCCCAAAATTTAGTGTTTACATAAAATAAACTAAATCTGAGTGGGATGGGTCCTCATATTTGTGACTTACCCAGGTCCATTTCATATCTTTTAGATCCTACAGGTAAACAATGAATTGAAAACTTAGTGATTTTAAGATATATTTATGTATAAAACTTTTAATAGTATATATTTTCATTGATGAAATTTTTATCTTACTTTAATAAAAACAAAAGTTTCAATGAATGATTTTTTTAACTATTTTTTGGATAAAAGTTAAATTATTTAATTTTTTAGTTTAGTTATTTTCAGATTAATCATTTTAAGTTTCTTTAAAAAGTTAGTTTGGCCAGATTGTAATATTGTTGCTTATCACCATAGAGCAGGGGTGGGCAATTATTTTCTGCTGAGGGCCAGATAAACAATCTCCAGGATGAAGTGGGCCGTTTAAGAATTGAAATGTACCTAAGGGCGAATTTAACCTTACGACGCTATTATGTAATGAAATTATTGATGATAACATTAGTTAATCTATTAATAATTAATAAAAATTACTTGGACATAAAATGAGTATTCATGTTCAAACAAGACTGATTCTTGCACAAATATATTCCTCTCACCATCACACAGGACAAGAATAATAATTGCGCCAATTTATCTGCACACGTTTTTGTCAATCTTGCTATTGTGTGTAGTCACTTTTGTGATACTTATACAAAGAATATATTCATGTATCAGTATTATTTTTAAAATATACTTTTCTTGTGTTATTTTCTTAGTTTCTGTTTGTAATGCAAAGAGTTCAAACATCTGTAGAAACTATTTTTTTCATTAAAAATATTAGAAAATAATTTGTCCTAAGAATTAATAAATTCAGATAATTTTCTTTAAAAATATAAGCATTTTATCAAACTGATTAATTGCTAACAACCTATTATATCAGAATATTACAAAATATTAGGTAACTACGTAATTAATTTTCCAAAACAAATTTACAACTTAATGTGAATGATGAAATTTACAATATTTGTGGTTAATTATATTATCAAAACTTGGAGTAATTTGGTAGTGTACATGTACACTAGCGAGAATTCTCACTTATTTTACACTACAGAGTATCCATTGTTTTATTTTTTCTTTATGAATAGAATTTTACAAACGTGGGCCTTAAAACTGTAGTGTGTTCTAGTTTAAGTACAACTTCTAATTCCAGCACAAATGAGCAGACCAAAAAATCAAATAAAAACTCATAAACTATATTATTTAGAAATGTTTTCTGCATATTTTCGCCCTCTTCAGCTCTACAGTTACATAAGTATTATATTCTGGAACATGGAACTTAGAATAATAAATCGAATTAAGTTTAAATTTAAACCAACAAACATAAACATACAAATTAAACATTATATAAATTAAAAAATTATATACACTAAAAAAGGCATTATGATTTTTTTTATATTACACGTAAATACTTCTTTTAGAGGCACTAATTAATTATAATTATCGGATAAAGTTTTTTAGTTAAGAAGTGTTCTAGTTTATGCGGTGAGCCATATAAGATGCCTTTGCGAGCCGCCTTTTGCCCACCCTTGCCATAGAGGGATCTTGGTTCAATTTTTGAGTCCCTCCTCCAGTTTTTTTCATTAGGGGTCAGGACCTGGCCCATTGAACTTATCCTTCACACTTCTGGTTGATTCTACCATAGGTGTTGGCCAGCCTATGGTGGGCTCTAAATGCAACTGTTGCCAGACATAGTAGATCCCTTGTGCCATATTTGTGATAGGACAACTTAACTGCAATTAGCCTTTAAATAAATTAGTATATATTATGATTAATATCTATGAATTAGTTTTTATGATGATAATGGAATTATAATCTATAATTTATTTTGAATTTATTCTACAGGTATCTTTTAATTTGAAAATTGTTCAAGATGAAACAGAACACAATATTGTTAAACAGATGTACACATTAAAAAAACTGATAAGATTACTTCATATTACAAAACCTGTTGAACATGTTATGAGTCTTTTGGGAAAAAAGTAATTATGACAGTATTTTAGATTTTTTTAATTCTTAAATATTAAAAAGTATAAAAGTAGAATAAAAGTATTACAAATATTAGTAGAAAATAAAATAAGTTATAAAAAATTATTGATAGTGAATGTAATTCATTTTAAAACAATATAATGTAATAGTATTATGGTTTTAATAACAGTTTATACATCTTTTATGACTACATCTAAATGTCTGAAATATATAAAAAAATTTTTTTGGACTTAAAAATAAAAAGGATTATTTTTAAGTTTACAGATTTCAGAATAATAAAATTTATATAATTTATAAAGCACTATAAAGCAGCAGAGTATTACACTTTAAAAATTTATTAGAACTAACGTTTTTGGCTTTTGCAAGCCATCCACAGGGTCTTACACAGTTACTTATGTTCTAGAATTTTTAACAAACAAATTTTTTTTTTCAGAATAATAAAAATAAAGTTAGTTATTACTTTTAAATCTGTTTTCTTTTATTAATTCAAAATTTTTAGACTATAGATTTGAGTAATAATGAGCTTTAATGTTTTATTACTCAAATCTATAGTCTAAGTAATTTTAAATATTAAAATTTATTTAATAAATTTTAACATTTAAAAAATTAACTGATCATAATTCAATGTAGGATTGAAAACATTATTGATGAATGGAAATAGATGATTTAATCCTTGAAGATCTTTATTTTATTTAAAATAATAGAAGTCAAGGAAGGATTGTAATAATGTTATTTAATAAATTTCTTATATTTTATAGATATCCTTCTGACTTGGAAACATTTAAAAAAAGTAATCTGCCAGGTGTCTGGGATGAGTCTAAAGCAGGAAAAAGAATGAAATTACCGATTCCAGAAACTTGGGAAACACAATTGTCAAGTAAAGGAAATAAAGCTTCAGTTTGGCAAAGTTTGTTAGGTATTTATATATAATAATAAATTTGAATTATATATTTTAATATTATTGTTATTAACATCACTATATTTATTAATTAGATAATAAAAAATTACCATATATGGCAATGCTTAGGAATATAAGAAATTTAATTATTGTTGGTATTTCAAAAAATCATCATAACCAAGTACTGAAAACCATTTCCTCTGAGGTAGGTGGAAATAATTAAAAAATTTTTTTCAGAATTATCCAACCATATAAATATGTTGGAGAAAAAATTGCAATAAAGTTTTAATTATTCAACATTCAGTTATCTAATATAGTTTCAGAGCAATGATTTTTATTGAAATGTTTAGTGTATCTTTTTATTACTGAGGCTCCATGATTAGTGAATGATCACAACTAATATTAGCAAAGTTGTTTGTATGCATACACTATTATCATGGTGAATATTTGCATGCATGCTTTATTACACATAAGTTGGTCTTAAGTTGATGACTACCTGTATATAGATCTAAAGTAGTAATAAAATAATGAAAATATATACTTAACCATAGATTAAATCTGAACCTGTTTTCAAGATAAAAGGTTTCAAATGTCATTTTATGTAGCATCTAAATTTTGTTAAAATAAATTCCCAATAAGAATGCAATATGAAGCAAAATGATCTAAATTGAATAAATATTTCCACATTTGTTACTGATATTATATTGAAACAGCATTAATTTAGAATGATATAAAAATAAGATACTATCTATATACAGTGCAATTGAAAAATTTGCAATCCAATATGTATAGTGGAATATAATAGTACATAAATCATATGTTTATTTACACACGTCATCATGTTAAATCAAAATGTTCAGATGATATTTACATCATGTGTTCAAAATGATCACCTTCTTCCCAAATACATGTCTGTACTCTTCTCACAAGACTGGCAGCCACAAAATATTCATAACTTCTGCTGTATTGAAACACAATAACAAAAATGAAGAACTTTTAGCAGAAAAAAGTGAGAATTAAATGAAAACGTTTTTTATGCTAAAACTGCAACATTTTTGTTGGTGTTGTATTTCAGCCACTTTCTGAATGGTTGAAAGTGGCACATTCTTAATTGCTATAGCAATGTTAATTTTAAGCTCATCACCTGTGTAAGGGTTACTGTAATATGCTACTACTTTAAGATATCCCCACAGATAAAAATCTAAGTGGCAAAAGATACAGTGATCTTGGGAGCTTAAATCAGTTGAAATGGATCAATCACTGATGAATTCTCAAAGAAATGTTATGGTTTCACCAAACATATGACATATTGCTCCATCCTGTTGTAGCCAATATAAAAGTCCATCTTCCTGAATCACTGAGATAAATTGGGTTATAATGTCTCTGTATAAATGATTCCATTCACAGTGCTGTCAAAGATCAGATCCACAATGCTCCAAAGAGATATAGCACAGTAGGCAATGACTTTGTTAGAGTGTAGGGGTGTTTGTATATCTGCATAGGAATTATCCATCGATCAGAGCCTTGTATTTTGATTATTTATATATCTACTTACATAAAACCAGTTCTAGTCACTATAGAAAACACTATCCAGTTTTCAATTCCACCATCTTCAATAGTTGCTTGAAACCATTTGCAGTATTGCAATTACTTTTTATGGTCTATTTGTTTCAGTTCATGCACTGAATAAACACTAAACAGATAAAGATTTAACTATTTCATAGTTTTATGTGAACTTCCATATGATAAACCAGTTTGTGATGAAAGATTGTATACATTTTTCAATGATGAGAGCAACATTCATGCCATAATGCCATCCATTTTTCCTTCAGTCAGTACTGATGGACATCAACTATATTTTTTATCCATAATATTTCCAGTTTCATAAAAATGAATAATCAATTGTACTATTATTGATTTATTTGGAAATTTCACATTGGAATATATTTTATTCAAATTCTTCAATCACTCTCACATAAGATCAAATGATGAAATAATGTACAATAAAGAATACATGCTGGATCTGGGATGACATATGACTTGACACCAACAAATATATACTGCTGCCCACTCAGATTGTTCTTGTTGAACATGGGTTGTGTAATGAATCACAACTCAACAATGCTGATGCTTTTGAAAAAATTATATGGTAGTTATATTGTACATAATAAAACAAACATTTGAAGATCAGATTGAGTGACTTTTTGATCACATTATATAATTTTTTATTTTTAATTTTCTGTGAGAATTGCGACTATATAATTGTATAGTGCACATTTTCCCTTTATGATGAGCTATTAATTGTATGAAGAAATAAGTTAAAAAGAAAAGAAAATGAAAAGTGAAGTGTAGATGGATGAAGTTTCTTGTTCGTTACGGAAACTTCTCCCAATAAATAATACAAAAAAATAGGATAAATTTAATATAATTATAAATAAAAGAAATAGTTTTGTAAAGTAATATATAAACATCCTCAGGAAGATGTTAATTTAATGATAAACAATCGATTAATGTGTCTCGATTATCAGCAGAATTGTATATACAAAAACATAAGTCTCGACAAAACACGAGACATTATGGCGACGACGCGAGATCAAATTGCGGGCAGGTATCGCCAGAAACGAGATAATGTAAATGCAGGTATCGCCAGAAACTAGATAATGTAAACGAAAGGTTAACTTTGTAAAAACAAAGTACGTGGGAAGGAGAAAAAAAATAGGTAAGGGAAAAAGTCCAGAACAGAGAGTGAGTCGAGAGAGTCGGAGAGAAGGTACCGTAAAAGAAAGTCAGAATCGACAGAGTCCGAGAGAAGGTACCGTAAAGGAAAGAGGTGTTCTGAAAGCGGTCCAGAGAAAGGATCCGTATCGAACTAAAGTGGTGTTTGTGTATGTGCACCGAAAGGAACTGTAATAAAGAAGAAATCGACTTAATAGAAGTCAGAACGAAATAACTAAACAAAAGAAGAATCAACTTGTGATTAAGAGGAACATTTCGACTATTGGAACTTTAAAGACTTTATTGATTAAATATCAAAGGTATTTATCCTCCAGTTTATTACAATGTGCTGCTCCCTGTGTTCGGGTCAGCAACATTTGTAAAAGAAATCTCTCTCAATAAAGATCCAGGTTTGTTTTCAACTGTATCATTGTCAGTCATTGCATCACTGGAGATATTTCTCCTCTCGGTCCTTATCCACGAAAGCGCCACATATCCGCGTTTTTGGCTATAAATATCCTGACGCCACAGTCTCTCTGCGGACCCCACATTTCTCTCTTTTATAAATACTTTAATATATTGGATATGTTAAAGTTTTTTTACTGTTATTACATTGATTAAATGCATAATTCTTGAATTTTAAAAATAAATACCTAAAATTGAATTATAATTTTTGTAAATTTGTTTAATAGAATTCTTGTTTACTTTCTAATACAAAATTAATAAATAAACAAGAAAACAAATTGCTCTTATCAGGAGAGAAATTTTAATCTCTTCAACTGAAGATATTAAAATATTTCTCCTGATTTGTATTTTTTTATTTAGTTTATTTATTTCTTTAACAGATTTCTTTAATTAAAAAAATTTCATTATATTTTCATTTTAGAAAGCAGTAAGGAAAAGTAGACAATTTCCATTAAGATTTTTTGCTGCTTATCAAGTGATTGAAGAATTACAATCATTACTTGAGTCTAATAAGCAGAAATTTGAAAAGCCAGCAACTTACTTGATTCCAAAGAAGCAACCACTTCCAAAATGGAAAGAAAAATTAGAAAATAAAATTAAACAAAGGTATAGAAAGCTATATTAAAAAATTTTTCTTAATTTAAAATGTCCTAAGCATTGCTGGAATGCTGAAAAATACTTTCAGCATTCCAGCAGTTTAATGAAATTGGAATATATATATTTAGACATTAAAATATATTGTTTTAGGAAAACTTATTTTGTTGATTAAAAATTAATAAATAAATTTAAAATCAAACAAATTATGATCTCATTTCCTTTAATTTCAAAGCGATTATTTTGAAAGAAATGGTGGTTAATCTTTTGTATTTTGTAATGAAATATTATTTCTTATGATAAATGCTATACTCTTTTTATGAACCAAACCAGTCCTTCTATAGTAGTATAACTTTTTTATTCTAGATATATTATAATTTGACTACATCAGTAGTTTTAGTAAGGTTCTCACCATAGAACTAGTTCTCACTTAGGTTCTCACCATAGAAACTAACCAGGAACCATAGAACTAACCAGAACTTAGGTTCTCACCATAAAACTAAGTTTTTTAAGTTCTTCCTGTATTGATGCCAGTTATATTTATTGTAAGTCTATAACTTACAATAAATATAACTGGCATCAATACAATAAATATACATGGTTTGTATATTGAATGTTATTATGTATTGAGTGTCTTTTGTTTTTCAGACCATGTTATTAATTTGTTATTCTAATCTTTGGTAGGACTTGACATACTAACTTTTGTATATACAATAGTAGTCTTTCTATTCCATATTCTTTGCTTATTCATGAAAGTTACCGGCAAAATAATGTGTCAAGTGTATCATTACTCTGCTTATTTTATCTGTTAGATTTAAAGGGATATATTGAAGTGACTTTCAAGCCTGGGTGATCTTTCCTGGAATATATTCTCGATGTACTTTGCTTATTCAACCCATTAATACTTTCATCCATGACAAATCTAGAAAAAATTCATATGGAATGATTTATGTATAAAATTTGTAAAGGGATTATTTGTTATATATTATTCTTGTAGTGTTACTGATTGATACAGCTTTGATATAAATTTAGTTTTTATTTATTTATATTAAAATGAGTAAAAAATATTTTATTAATTATCTGAATTAATAATAATAAATTTATTGTTATTCATGGCACAGCAATGTGTGCATGGAATAACTCCAGGGCAAAGTGCCATGTCGGACTCGAGTCAAGACATGACTACTTGCAAAGTCGCGGTTTAGATCGAATGCAATAATTCCAATTATAAGCTAAACCTAACGGCTTGCGACTCTGCAAATTCCAGAGTTCGGCCTGAGCTCAGGTCTTTTTCTAAGTTCTAACTTAATACTAAGTAATTATAAAACAATCTAACAACAACGTAACGTCTAACTGACGAAACGAAACTAAATATCGGAACTTACACTGAAAGTACCGATTAAGTGTTA
>AYEL01048151.1:0-25123 GCA_000484575.1 Olivierus martensii
GTGTGAGGGATTACTTCTGTGGACGAGAGAATGATGGGTACTATAACTACCTTTTACATTCCCCAGAGATGCTTAATTTCTTGTGAGAGTTCTGTGTATTTGCTCGCAAGAGATGCTTAATTTCTTGTGAGAGTTCTGTGTATTTGCTAATTTTTTCGGTGAATGCATCCTAGATATTGTGTGTGTCTGGTATAGAGATGTCTATAATGTAGGTAACTTTGTTTTGCTTGTCTATGGAGAGTGCGCGTCTATTGCGATGTATGGTTTTGTCTGTTATGATTGTTCTGTCATAATTGGTTGTGGTATATGGTTTTGTCTGTTAGGTTTGTTCTGTCGTAATACATATGGTTTTGTCTGTTAGGATTGTTCTGTTGTAATACATATTGTGTGTCAAGTTTTCTAGAATTGTGTCTGATATGTATTTGTATGGTGTGTGTGTGTTTATTAATTTTTATTTGGTTGCAAGCTTTTCATATATTATGTCTGCTATTTGGTTGTGTCTGTGCAGGTAATCTGTTTGTGCAAGCAGCTTGCAACCAAAGTTATTTAATAAAGATTAACTTTTGTAATCAATATTTTATAATCACTGTAGTATCTCCTTTCTTTATAATATGGAAATATATTACACTATTGTGGAAATATTTATGAAGATATTTAAAATGTATTGTACTTTATAAATTTTAAAACTATATCATAAAATTTTGATCATTTAGAGAGATCTATTTTAGTAAAAAAATATTTTTATATTAACATCAAATATAGGATGCAAGAAAATAATACACTTCTGAGTTAATATAAATTGAATTGATGTGAGTTTTGTTGTAAACACTATTATAGTACATATATGTATATATACAGTAGTATAGTACAGAATTAGAATATAGGAACATTTTGGGATATATTGCTTCCAAATAAAATTCAAGTTTTGAAATGAGATGATCTGATTTTTAATAATAATAATAGTATAAATTGTAAAAAGTCACTATAAAAGAAAGCACTTAATAGGAATATTAATTATTAAGAGCTCAGTGTTGATTTTTAAGATTTATATGAATAAGATGAATATTAAATGGTAAAAATTTGAAATTCATTTTAAGAAGTTTAAAGGAGCAATTCAAAAATACAGTATACTCCTTATTATCCAGATTGTGGGTTAACCAGTGTTTATCCAAACCTGTAAATAATGTTTAATTATCAATGTTTTTGTCTTAGTTGTGATATCTATAAGTTTTTTAAATATCCCAGATTCATTTCTTTATTACATCTTAGATAATTGACAATCAGAATCAAATTAAAACTATAAATATTTTAATAATTTCTTGCTGCAAATAATAACATTTCTGGTTTCCTTTTTCAATAAATAATAGAATGTTTGAATGTGTATTTTTGCAATTTATTTTTTAATTTTCATTTTAGAGAAAAATAATGATAGCTTTAAAATGCATTTCAATAATATGTTAATAGGACAAAATGGAAAAGTGATAAAATATGCAATGGAAGAATTGATGGAATATGAAGATTTCAGTTTCTGATTATGGTATGGAGATTTATATCAGTTAAATTGCAGTTTCTGTGAACATGATGTAATAAACAATATTATTTTTTCAAAAAAGTATATAAGATGAATTTTAATATAGGTTGTATGGTTAAAGTTTTTCTTCACCAAATGTTTAATCATGCAATTAAATGGAATATTTAAAATTAAAAGATTTTTTTGTTTTCTGATTGATATTTCCAATCAGAATTGTTTTTTAAAGGAAATCATCAAAGTAGACAGCATCAGTCCAGAAAAATTAACATGAAATCTGAAAGATGTGTGTGTTAATTTTTCCAGATTGATACTATCTGTTCTGATGATTTCCTTTAAAAAACTATTCTGATTAGAAATATCAATCAGAAAACAAAAAAATCTTTTTATTTTAAATATTCCATTTAACTGCACAATTAAACATTTGGTGCAAGAGGAAAAACTTTAACTATGCAAATAATATATTGATATTTGGAGGATTCTTAGGTTTTAATATAGGTTTTATAAAAAACTATTAAATTGGTTCTATTGATATCTGATTTTGTTCATGCTGTTTCCAAGCAATTGATCAGTTTCATATTCTGAATTTATGAAATTCTCATTGATTCCATTTAACAAACTTCTGAATAATAACTATGAAAAAATATAATTCTTTAAATTTTAAATTTTGTTAATGAGATGATGATTATATTCCAGGGATGATATATGTATATATTGGGTTGTTTGGAAAGCAATTTCATTTTTTTCCTACCACTGGCATTAGTTGTATTTTTTATCTGCCACTTTCATTCTAAGCCATATTGTCATTATAAATTTTGACAGCTGACATTTCAAGGTATATTTATAAGAAAGATTTTTTTTGATTCTGTGCAGTTTTTTTTTTTTTTTTTATTTATAAGAAAGATTTTTTTTGATTCTGTGCTTTTTTTTTTTTTTTTTGTCCTCTCAAAATTGGAAAAAAAAAAAATGGAGATTTTTGGCATGTTCTGCTTTTTTATTACCGAAAAGGTAAGAATGCTGTTCACATAATTTTTTTCTTGCTTGAAGTGTATGGAGAAGAAGTGTTAACTGAACACCAGTGCCAAAACTGGTTTGCAAAATTTCATTCTGACAGTTTCGATATTAAAGATGCACCGCGTTCTGGAAGGTCAGCTGAAGCTGATGAAAACAAAATAAAGACATTGATTGAAGCAAACTGCTGAATAACAACTGAGAAATTGCTACAAGATTGAATTTTTTGAATTTAACTGTTCATGACCAGTTGAAATGTTGATATTTGGGTTCCACATGTTCTCAAAGAAAGATTTACTCCGTTGCATCCACATCTGTGATTTGCTGCTCAAACATGAAGTAAATGATGCCTTTTTGAAGCGGATCATAACTGTTGATGGAAAAATGGATTGTCCCAGTTTAAGCTGATGAAGTCAAAATAAAGACATCAGTTTAAGTAAAATGTTGAATAACAACATGAGAAATTGCTATAAGATTGAATTTTTTTAATTCAACCATTCACAACCAGTTGAAACATTGATATTTAAATTCCACATGTTCTCAAAGAAAGATTTGCTCCATCGCATCGACAGCTGTGATTTGCTGCTCATATGCGAAAAAAATGATCCCTTTCTGAAGTAGATCATAATTGTTGATGAAAACTGGATTGTTTACATCAAAATTGAACACAAGCAGTCATGGAACAGAAGAAATGAACCCGCTCAAAGCACTCCGAAACCCGATATTCATCAAAAATGTGATGTTCTTTGTTTGGTGGGATTTCAAGGGAATTGTTTTTTTAGCTTCTTCCAGACAATTCCACAATTAATTTGGAAGTGTAAATTGGCTCAAAGCACTCCGAAACCCCATATTCATCAAAAAAATGATGCTCTTTTTTTGATGGGATCTCAAGGGAATTGTTTTTTTAGTCTTCCAGACAATTCCATAAGTAATTTGGAAGTGTACTGCCACCAATTGGACAAATTGAGTGATTCCATCAAACAGAAGGAGCCAGAAATTGATTAACAGAAAAGGCATAAGTAGATATAGGTTTAGAACTGAAATTCTGTATGATTGCACTTAATAAGATCTGTCATATATATTCTCAAACACACATTTATGTAAGCAGTCAGTGTGTGTTGACAGAATTGAATCAATGCCAAACTTCATACAAGTTTGATGACTCGCCAGAAGCTGTTACAGCTTGGATGGGTAGGATGTACTACCACACCCACCATATTTGCCATATCTGGCACCCTCCAATTTTTACTTATTCTGGTCTTTACAGAATTCTTTAGATGGCAAAACACTTAGAATATCAAAAATCACTTGATTCAGTTTTTTGCATATTTCTAATTTTAATTTGAATCTAATTTTTATTGAATTAGAAAAGATCAGAAATTCTACCAGCATGGAATCATACTACTACCAAAAAGATGGCAACATGTATTGGTCAATATATAATTAAATAAAATATTTATATACTATAAAAAAATTGTTGAAATTACTTTCTGAACAACTCTATATTAGGTGTTCCTCTACTTATGATGAAGTTATGTTTTAATAAAAATATTCATACCAGTGTAGATTGAAAAAATTGTAAATTGAAAATGATTGTCAATGTTAATAATATCCATCAACATATAAGAATTACCTCCTCAAATATCCAATTCTGTTTCTAATCTGAGTTACTGAATAAATACAGCTTGTATTCAAACACATGGTTTGTTTATAGTTAATACAGTAGTCTTCCAATTATCCAGGCTGTGGATTAACCAGGTGTAATCTGCAATAAAAAATGATTGATTATAGATATTTTATCTTATATGTGCTATCTGAAAGATTTTAAAATGCCCTAGATTATAATGGCAATAAAAATTAGATTCAAATTAAAATTAGAAATATTGCAATAATTCCTTCCTATAATTTCTTGTTTCCTTTTTCAATAAATTATAGAATATTTGGATATATGTATGTATGAAATTTATTTTTTAATATTAAATGTGTATTCTCCATAATTCTGTTTTTTGAGTATTTATCCAAGAAAATTAATTTCCCAATTACCACAGTTAATTGGGAAGTTTAATTGGTTAATTAGTCTGCTGGGATAGTTGGAAGGTATAATTCATTTTCCTACTACTATGATTAATTGGGAGTATCCTGTATATAATAATAATACTTTTTAATAGTAAAATGAATGACATACAGAGAACTGTTATAATGAGTGTCATGGAACTAGGAAGAATTGTTCATAACACTTATTTGTTATATCTGAGATCATAAAAACATCTAGAATTGATTCTGGTCCTCCAAAGTAGTAATTAACTGCTTTACTATGCAACCATCTGGGCAGACTGTTAATTTTTAATAAAAATATAAGTTAAACTAGAAATCTCTTCCAAAATTTACTGTATTTATTGCAAAGTTTTCATTATTGATTCTCTTAAAAAATTAAAAATGTAATGTTAGGATTTCTCCATTGTTTTATAGTTCCATGAGGACATAGTACTGGTTGCCCACCTTTATAGAGTGGTCAGTTGGATTGTAAATGTATTTTTGTTATAAGAAATTGTGAATATCTTTTCAATGACAAAAATAAATTTATTTAATACAAATAATTCTTGACTTAAACCAAACCCCATAAAGTTGATTTGGTCAGAAATCAAAAATGCAAAAAATTTATGGATTTCTCACTACTATTTACTAGGACACTATACACCAGCATTTCCCAAACTATGTTCCATAAAAAAATTATGTAAATTAATATAAGCCTCATATGATTTTAAATGCAACCAAATCAAAGTACAGGAACAGACTCAATCATATACTAGATATTAGAATTCAGCTTTCTAATATTATACCTGATATAAAAATAATTTGTAATTCAAAGTCCCAAAAATATCAAAGTTACTAAGAATGTAAAATAAAACACATGAAAATGGTAAAATAAAGTAGCAATTTTCATGTGTTTTATTTTACATAATTACAATTTGATGATAAATGTTTGTTTTGTTTTCTTTACTTTTATATTTACTTGCCTAATTTATTTATTAATTATCTACCTATACTATAAAATAACCAAGGTGTTCCATAAAAATTTCAGGATTTGTGAAGTGTTCCGTCATAGAAAAAACTTGGGAAATGCTGCTATACGCTATCCTAATAAACACATAAAGTACACAAAACTACAATAACCAGACACAAAAAAGGACACTTTCTATATATCAGATCTATTGGGTTAGGGACTTGAACTCATAATTGCTTTGATCATTCACAGAATTTACTGATTACATTATCATGTAAGTATGAAAAGTCATAAGTCAAGAACTGTCTGTATTTAAAAATATTTTTTGTGTGTTTTACATATAATATATTTATTATATTTTAATAAATTCATATAATAACAATTATCTGGCATAACTTTTCTAAATATTGGGTTGAATCATAAATAACTTCTACCTTGGTTTGCAAATATTTATTTTTTCTGAAAATCCTGAAAGGAGTTATCAAAAGATGAACATTGTGTTAAAAATTTAATTTAAAAGAGATAACATGGAAAAATTTAAAAATGCATATCTGCCACATAATAATTTAGGAATTCAAATAGGGAAATAGTTTAATGCAAGTTTTGTTCTCTAGTATCAAAAGTTTGATTCAAAAAAAATTTTTTTTTTCTAAACAGTAATAAACTTGCAATATTGTATAATATGTGAAATCTAAAATTTCATTTAATCTTCATTATGAAATATTAATTCCTAATTATTTATCATATAGGATTTAGTACATTCTGAATAAAAATCAATTACAAAAAATTCTCAGTTTAAGAGTTCACAGATTTATGAGATTTTTTTCAAATATGAAGTATCAAAAAAAATGAAAATATGAAAATTGCTTACAATAAATAAATGCTAAATATTTGTAAAAAAAAACATTTAAAACATATATAACTATACTATACATATAATGAAACAGAAATGACTCTTCATACTACATTTCCTAAACCTGTAATCGATTTAAAAAAAAAATTAAAATTGGCAATATATGATATGGTAATAAAATATAACTCTCTAGCAAAAAGCCCATCATCTGTGAAATTGGGAAAATCAAAATTGTGAATCAAGCAGCAGAAGAAGCATGCAGTCTAGTAGCCATTGTTTCACCAGCAAATTATGTAAATAACTTTCACCTGTGAGTTGTTTCTAAAGCATTATTCACTGTATGTTGTTTATCTAATTTGATGATGATGAATAAAAATTAATATTTGTATATCATAAATAATTTCTTTATCATCATAATTTGCTTGATTTTAAAAGCTATATTTTCATTTATTTAGATAAATAAATCACTGTTTAATCATATACTATTTATTATATTGACTTTACTTGACTTAATTATTGTCAAATTTTGTTGTCAAGAATGGAACATCTGATTTTAACATAATTTCTATGGAAAATTGACTCTTAGTTTACAAGTTCTTATTTTATGAACCCACTTCAGGAACAAATTAGCTTGTAAAGTTGAGAACTTTCTGTACTTATAATATTTTTAAATATCAGAAAATCAAGTGTACTGCTTTCTCAAGTAATACAGTGATTAAAGATCAAATGATAGCACTATTTAGCAGTCCAAAAAACTTTTTTATTCACTAAAAACTCTTTTCAGAGAAATGTTTTTAGCCACACTATAGCCATTTTCAACTCTAGCACTTTTTACATTCTTTAGAATTAAATACGTTCTAGAATGTCTGAGGGTGTATTCCGTTCAAATTCTTTTCTAGAATTGATTTATAATTTATAAAATGTTCATTTCTTAAGTTTTAGAAACCCGTGTCCCAGTTACCCGGGGTAAATCCGATTGATTACACAAATAAACTAAGAATAGTCAGGATTAAAGATTGAGAAATAAAATTAGAAATGAAAATAAAAATATAACCAATCATTTTTAAATATTACAGAATTCACATTTTGTTGCTATTATATATCACTCATTCCTAGTTTTAGCTTTTTTAAAAATTAATTACAAATTTATGAAATGTAATATGAAGTCATTTTTGTTTCATTATATGATATAAATCCTCTTGATTTTTACAAAAAAAAGCAAAAATTTTTCATCAATCACAAAGCAGCCAGATTGATTTATGTGAAATAACAAAAACATTGAAAAACATCATTAAATACTGGTCCATAGCAGTAACCTAACTCTATGCTCTATTAGTCATCATTGTATCAAAGGTATTAGTGAAACATAATTCACAGCATCCAACCAGGGAATAACAAACACTAAAGATATCTACCATTTTACTATCATTTGGAAAAACTGAGGAAAAGTCAGCAGGTTAGATGTAAGAATTTCGTGACAAAAATAAAGCAGGTTGACTGTCAAATTGTAACAATTTTTTAAAAGAACAAACCATTTCTGGACAGTGTTGTCATTGATGATGAAAAATACATCTCATATGAGATTAATAATAAAGAGGAAAACTTGATAACACTGAATTATAAATCAAAACTAGCACCACTAAACAGTGGAAAAAACGGATATATCAGCGAAGCGCTTTCGACTTTATTAAGTCATCTTCAGCTACAAATCAAATGTGTAACATTTTAGAACATAAGAACAATATATATAAAAAGATTTGAAATTCAAGAATGGAAAACTTAGATAATACGTTAAAGTACAACTTTACACATACATAAAAATAAATAATTGAAAAGGATTACATATAAATTAAGAAAAATATGCTACATATAATAAAAATAAAAATAATTATAATTACAAAGATTGTGGAAACTATAGCTAGTTAATCTTTGTAATTATAATTATTTTTATTTTTATTATATGTAGCATATTTTTCTTAATTTATATGTAATCCTTTTCAATTATTTATTTTTATGTATGTGTAAAGTTGTACTTTAACGTATTATCTAAGTTTTCCATTCTTGAATTTCAAATCTTTTTATATATATTGTTCTTATGTTCTAAAATGTTACACATTTGATTTGTAGCTGAAGATGACTTAATAAAGTCGAAAGCGCTTCGCTGATATATCCGTTTTTTCCACTGTTAAGTAGTGCTAGTTTTGATTTATCATATGAGATTATTCTTTACAAAAGACAATCAATCTCAAATTGTTTAAAAGAGGAATATTTTTATATATTTACTATTGCCATTACTGAACTCGAATTGTGGAAGAAGGCCATTGTGTTTATTACACATTGCACAAATTTTTACAAGAAATTTTTCATAACATCAAAAAATTTATAAAATGTTTAGCAATTTAGAAGAGAGAATTTTCAGCATATGTTATTTTACTTGTTTTTGATGGTTACAGCAACAAAATATTCTGTTTATTTAAAAACTAATTTGTTTTACAAATATTTTATTCATAATTGCTTTTGAAATGCCTATAATTTAGTTTGAGTTGAAGAGAATGGAACAAATATAAAAGATGGTAATTTTTATCATTTTAAAATAATAGGAAAATTTTGGATTTTCTATGTATGTGTGCTTAGACATATTTAGCAGTCCAGATGTAACCATATTTGGTATGGTGACATTTCAGGACATTTCTGTAAAAAAAATAGTACCAGAACTTGCTACTATGACACTTGTGACTCTGCATGTAACAAATATTTTATTTATATAAAACATTGATGCTATACAGAGATGTGACTTTAATGATGCAAGATATACTGCTCTTATAAAAACATTTGAAGTTGTAGAAACTGATGATGATGATGAATACTATGTTCAATAGCTGACCTGTTCTATGATGCTTCTCATATGCAGAGTGGTGTGATATTGCCTTTCAGATTTGTCAAATTTACACATCCTTGATAAATTATACTACAGTACATTTATGCAAGTGTATTAACCCTATACATTTTTAGTATCCTCAAATCTGAAATCACAAGGATTAAGATCCAGAAAATGAGATAGTCAGGCAGTAGGAAACTTATGACTAATTCTGTTCTCAGTGAAATATTACAAAAACTGCCATACACAGCATTCAGTATATATAGAGGTACTTCATCTTGCATGAAAATAGTTGACTCAAACATTGTTACTGTTGCAATTAGGATATGATTAGTATTCGAGCATCTCTCAATATATCTGGGCTGTCGCAGTGCTGTTGGGATTAACTTCTTCGAAGAATAAACTAATCCCAACAGCAAGAACCCCAACAGTTTCTTAGAAGGATAGTTTAAGGATAAGTGTGGCTATGAATCCATACCAGATTCATATTAGACAAATGCAGTGTAATTGCTATAAAACCTGAGGTTTTCCTTGTCCTAAATGCAACAGTTACAGGTGTACATTGTTCCACTTTAGTACTTTTAGTAATTGTGTCCTTTTCCACTTTTTTTTTTTTCCACTTTTAGTCAAAATGTGCCTCATTGCTTCACAAGCTCTTCCATGGCCAAGGCTCATCCACTTCCATTCTGACAAAGAAAGTCAATGCAAATATCAGTCAAGTTTTCCTGTCAATGTCAAGCAACTGGTGGTTATGGCTGATCTTATACAAATAATGCATTATCTTTCTCAGTATACTATACCATAGGTAAAAATTAAATGCCATGACACTGCATACATTACTAAAGCTTGCAATACTATTCAGTGACTGTTCAACAACAGCTGTGACATCTTCAATGACTTGTGAAGTGATAGGTGTTTGCACCCTCAATGGGGTTTAATTTAAGGTCAGTTTTATACCCAGAACTTGGCTACAGCACATTACTAAAGCTTGGATTTTTATACAAATGAAACACTTTTTTGTTGCTTGAAGTGCCACAAGTATTACAATAGTGAAAAAATCCAAATTTGGTTTTCATTTGGACTGCTAAATACAATATATCTCTAGACAGCATTGAATAGAGATATTTTAATTATGATCCTCTGGTATATATTTGTTTAAATTAGACTATAAATTCAAAAATAATTATTAAAAACATAAATGACAATTGAAAATTATATGTTTACTACTAATTACTTTTAACCAGTATAACAATAAACCAGTAAAAACTGCCAGGTAACAGAGGAATAAAAAATTCAATCTCAAATATTTTCAATTCTATGTTTGGATCAGTATTACCAGGAAAATTTCATAATAATAGTATTAAATCTGTAATTGAATAGTTCATTAACTATTAACTAGTTTTTGTTTGAGAAATAGATTCTCTAAGTTTCTATCTACTGTTAAACTTAAACATATTTATATATATATAAATAATTAGAAAGTTAATTTCATTTTAAAATTTTGTTAGAAAATAGTGAAAAAATTAAGAAATATTGCATTCTGGAAAAGCTTTATTATTGTGTAAATCAATTTTATTTCTGTTAATTAAATATTAATTAAAAGATAAAATTGTTTTTAACCTATAATTCCATAAAAATGCTTAATATATTTTATATCACATTAGCATTTCTTGTTTTATAATTAAGGTATGTAAAATAATTAACATAGCGTTATAAAAATTTTTTTGAAAAATTCTATAAGAATTTTTTCCAAATCTAGATGTAATGTTTCCCATTCGAAATAATTTATTTACCAAACTTTGGCATTTCATGCATTATTAATGTATTTATATTTTCTGATTTTTCTAACTAATGAAAAATATTTGAATGCTTGACACTTTTCAAAGTTCAGTATTACAGTCATGCACACAAAAATAATTATTAAATTTTTGTTTTATCACCAAATTTTAGAGAAGTGTTGTAAGCTTAACTTACAGAATTTGTTATTACTCTTACAGAATCAGATCTTGATTTCAGAATAAAAGAAATCAATATTTGAACAGGATAGTATTGAATAAATGAGATTTTCTGATCTTTTATATCTATATAATAATTTGTTTATCCTTATTACTGTCATGTACAAGTTTAGACTGAAATATCTCAAAGACTTTTCAATGAAACTTTATAAATCTTTTTGATTTGAGTCTCTATGAGTTGAACTTAGTTTGTGACTGTTAGATATTTTTTTAAAATACTGTTCTAAAAAAAATATTAAAAAATTCAGATATTGGCATAATTTTATAACTATTTGATAGATGGCATGATCTGCCTGAGTTATTGGCTTTCTGGTAGATTAAGTTAGGTCTTATTTCTTAGACGATAATTATGCATTATTTACTAGTTAAGAAGGATATATAGTAATTTACATAACACAAAAATCAATAAATTTTACAAACACATTCCATTTTAATGTATCTGTGTGTTTTTTTTTAATCGGCAATGTTTGTGACTTTACAGTGTTTCTCACAATTGAAAATAAAACTGAATATTCCCTCTCTAACTTGCTATTTACTACTGGATAATTTTATCAAATGATTTTAGGGAGGTGAATGAGTAGTTGGTAGTCAATCAGTCTGATTACAAACATCTCCTCCTCCATTTGCTTCAGTTGATAGTTAATGCCTGTAATCAAAATACCGTAATATGTTCATACCTAACTTTTTCTACAAGATTTCTTTGTTAGCCAAGATGTTTGTCAATCTATAGTCACATGTCAAAATTAGTCAATTCTATTGGTGAAAACATTCATGATGACACTATATGCCAATGACCATTTCTCCAAATAACAAATAAATAAATGTGTAGGGATCAGTTCAGAAAATGCTCCAAGAAGTTTTTGCTGGAGAACTAAAAAATGATGTCAAATCGCAAGACAAAGTGATTTGTTGAATGGGTGAAAAATATAAGTTGGGAGCAAGAAGATTTTGAACCCAAATAGATTATACTTTTATTTGTAAATACCTCAAAGGCCTTGCCATTATTTTTCAATACTTATACGTTATCAAAAAATATCAGATTATATTTATTACCTGACAGATTTAGATACAGTTTATGACAAAAAGGTTTTGACATCAGCGGAAAAGGTTCGGCTTTCGTACAATATGCAAAAACTGATTGAGTCATTACTGCAGTTGTTGATCGTTGTAGGCTACAATGTGGGTTGCAACCATTCCATCGGTTGATTAGCAACGGGGAGTGGAAGGAATATTGCATATTTAAGCGTTTACATGCAAAAAAACGATTTTGTTTACTATGTTTTGTTCTTAACTTTTATTTATACATTAAGTAACGTAAAATATATTAATGATAATAAATTAGGATCGTAACTTTACTGGCAATAACTGAATTATTAAGTAATAAGATGTGTTGCATGCCGAAGTGTCGTTTAATACTGTATTTAAAGGCATGAACTAGGTTGTTCAAGTTAAGTTTGAATTATTTCAAAATGCCACCTACTATGTCTAAAAGGTGCATCCCGCATACATCTTTCATAACCTAAAATCTGTAAACATGTTAAAGGCAACTCTCTCATGCTATTCTATAACCATTACCTAATGTATAATAATGTTTTACAACAATATATTTTAATATTAAGAATTCGAAGAATAGCAAATTATAAAAAAAATTGTTTTCAACTTTACCAAAGTTCTAGGCTTTGCCCATTAAATAATATGTTATGTATTATAGTTTCATATTTTTATTATATGCATATCCGAAAATACTTAAAATAAACGACCTTTTGAGTGTTTAATGTGTATTTTTTATCTTACAATTAAAACAAATTTTATATGAAAAAATCATATCGAAATAAGATTTTTAAACTTAGAAATTTTCACTTCTATATTCACAAAACAAAAAACAAAACATTATATAATTATCTAAACCAGGGGTGAACAACCTTTTTAATCAACAGGCCAATTTAAATTTAAAAATTTTTTTGCGGGCCGCACATAAAGTAACACTTATTAATAATTTACAAAACGTTATTTATAATAAACATTAGAATAAAAAAATATAAAATTTAAAAAAAGTAAAGATTTCATATACAAATTTTAATGCAAAATAAAAACAAACAAGAAAAGAACAGAAAAACGAATTTTCTTGAAATTTTTAATGAGAAATTTGGCACTGTTTATTCGATACGAGCTGATCAATATCAGCCGGAATTGATGAGGTAGCTACACGTACGCAGCTTTCTAATCGTGCATCACTCAGTCTTGATCGGTGGTCATTTTTGATTAATTTCATGGTTGAAAATAATTGTTCGCAAACATACGTACTTCCGAACAGAGACATCATTTGCTTTGCATTTTTCGTCAAAAGCGGAAATTTCTCAGGGCTCACATAAGATTTATAAAAATTTTCGATGTTTACTGAGAAAAATACATTTTTTAAATCGGTATTATTCTGCATGTCAATCACTTCCATTTGAAAGTCTTCGGGAACTGTATCCACATCGATATTAAATGGCGAGGAAAACATTTTCATGGAAACCGCTGTCTTCTCAGCTTTGAACATTTGGAATCGTAATTGAAATTCGTTGATTAAAATGTCTATATATTGTGCGTATTTTTGAGAAGTAGTAACGTTTTCTTTTTCTAAATGTGGAAAGTGAGACACATTATTCTGCAAAAGATGCTGTTTCCACAATTTTAATTTGCGCTCAAAGCCCTGAATTTTATCATACAAATTGTGAATAAACTGTCCTTTGCCTTGAAGTTCCACATTAAGATCATTGAGATGCTGAGTCATGTCGATAAGAAACCCAAAATCGCACATCCATTCTTTATTACCAAAATGAGGAAAGGCATATCCCTTCATATCCAAGAACAATTGTATTTCGCTTTTTAAGTTGTATACTCTTTTTAGCATTGCACCTCTACTAAGCCAACGTACTTCGGTATTAAAAACCACGTCGCCATATTCAGTTTCTAAATCTTTCAGGAATTCTTTAAATTCACGGTGATTTAACGCGCGCGACTTTATAAAATTGATTAGTTTAATTATTGGTACTGTGACATTTGGCAAACTCAATCTTTTCGCACACAAATTTTCCTGGTGAATTATGCAGTGGTTAACGAATATTTCCCTTCCTGTGACCTTCTTAATGTCTTGAAATAGCCTTCCCGATACTCCTACCTCCATGCTTGACATTGCTCGTGCTCCATCTGTCGATATACCAATAATCTTTTCTAATGAAATTGAAAAATTTTCCAACACAGACTTTAGTTCATCGTACAGGTCTTTGCCGGTTGTAGTCCCTTGCATTGGAATCAGTGAACACAATTCTTCGGTAATATTAAATTTGGTGTCAATACCACGTAAAAATATAGCCAGTTGTGCTGTATCGCTAATATCGCAACTCTCATCAAGTGCCAAAGAACAGTATTCGAATTTTGCAATGCGTTCACGAAGCGTTGTTGCTATGTTCTCGGACAAGTCTTCAATTCTCCTTGCAATGGTGAATCTTGATAAACTAATGTTTGAAATAATATTTATTTTATCAGGAAATGCTATTTCTGCAACAGCAGTCAGACATTCTTTTATCATCTCTCCATCCGCAAAGGGTTTCATTTTTTTTGCCAGTATTTGACTGACAACAAAACTAGCCTTTACTGCCGTATTTGATAAAATAGCTTGATTTTTAAAAATGGCCTGTTGTTTTCCCAAGTTTTTCTCCATTTCATTAAACTTATCTATCCGGAGTTGTCCTGTTAAGTTTTTATATTGTTGTTCATGTTTTGTATCGTAATGCCTTTTTATGTTATATTCTTTTAATGTCGACACAGTCTCTGAGCATATTAAGCATACAGCTTTATCTTTGACGAAAGCGAAAAAATAATCAAATTTCCACTTTTCTTGGAAATGCCTGTGCTCATCCGCAACCTTCCGTTTTTTTGTTTGTTTTTCCGACATGCTATTATGGATTAAAAATTTGAAAGTTAAAAAAATTTGTAGGAAAACTTAATTTTGAATAAAAAAACTCTAATATTACCTTTTTGACAATAATATTGCACTCACGCCTTTCAAGAAACACAAGAATTGCTAAAATTGCTAGTTAACAGCTTACCAGTCTGACGGATTGTGTGACAGAAGCAAACACAAACAAGCACAGACGCGGCGCTTTCGTATTGCATGTTTGAACAAGTCGCCGACAAGTGAGTAACTCGTCACAAAAAATTGTTTCGGTTTAGTATGTACTACCATTTTATTATAATTAATTTTATAACAATATATTGATGGGAGAAAGTCGATAAAATAAATTCAATTTTAGAAATGCTTGGCGGGCCGCATAAACATGTTTAACGGGCCGCGTGTTGCTCATCCCTGATCTAAACTATATTGACATTAATTTCAATACTGAGTTTTTATAACTTGTAAAGAGCTTAATAAAAAATAAAATTGTCTTCTGTGTTTTATAAAATGGAAAGTGAAAGAAGAATGCAGATCGCATTACTCATGTCAAGTATGTCATAGAAATTCTCCACTCTGTGAAATATTCCCGTCCCCTATTTCTACCGCTGTAAGAATTCTATTCGGTCTATTTCATTATGAGCTGCTGTGCGGAGATTTTCTAGACTTTACAATCTAAACTACTTCCTCTAATGCAGCCCCTACAGTAGATGTCAAAACCTTTTTGTCATACTGTACATAAAGCATATATAAAAATGAAGAAATATTTTCAGTCATATTTGTAACATCACTATAATATCTCTTGATGATAATTATACATTAATTCACAAAAATCTTACATGTTAGCATAACTGAATGGTTTTAGAACTGTCTTGTACTGACATTGCACTTTTCAGCAAGAAAAACAACTGAATTTTCTGTTTCTAAACTTATGGTCATTTGCCAGTTGATAGAATGCCTAATGATGTCATGGAAGAGTAAGTGGAATTCATGGCAGTGTGCCTCAAGGCAGATAGTTTCAAACGAACAGTGAGAGGGGGGAAGATGGAGTAAAATTCCCCGGGTCTAAGATTCACAGAGATAGACATCATCCCACAATTTTTTTATGCATTAACTAGAAGAAGGATAGTACTGAAAATTCCAAAGCAAAGTAATAAATTGCTCCAACCTTATAACTTTAAAATTACTTGGAGCCCATATAAATTTTTTCCTCAGGCTCTGCAACATCTCTCAACTCTTGATGAAAAGTTTTAGTCCTAGTGGAGTAATTAAATTCAATAGAAACTTCTGGAATTACTCCTAATTAATTGGATATAAAATGCAGAATAATTGTAACATTGTTAAGAGATACAGCAACAGAAGATTGATTATCCAATAGCACTAAATTAGTCATTGAGAAAATGATTGGAAGTAGACCAGTCAATGTGTGTCAAGTTGGCGAACATGCTTTAATTCCCAGAATGACTCAATTCAAATGATCATGATTTTCCATTTGAATAGTGAAGAAGTTTTCACTGAAATAATTCCATATGCTTTCAATTCAATTGGAGTTTATTTAAAAAAATATTTTTTCTCATGGTCAGTTATATATTACATCACCATCAGTGAATTATTCAGATAATTTATAATTTGTTCTTTCCAATTATCCTGAAAATTCCATAATTAATTTTTATAACGAAATGTATTCTTAATTAAATTTAATTAGATTAAATTTTGAAATCATTAAATTATAAAATCATTCACCAATCACTTACATATATTCTTTTATTGTTGGCATAGCCACAATGGATTTATAGTATTAAATAATGAATGCACAGAAAAATTTTGTGGTTCTTTTATCAGAGTATTAAAATCAAATTCCTACATCAACTCTGCTTTTGGAGTATTATCTGTAATTTAAAAATTGAAATGTTGTGTTCGATATATTTGATGTTGGCTCATTGCATTAGAATTACTAGTTTGATCTAAAAAATTTTCTTGTAAGCAAGCAAATAATTCAAGTTTTAGCTTTATTGCAGATAACTTCAAGTTTTCTCTTAAAAATCTTTGATATTGTTTAATAATAATTATTAAAGAATGCAAATTACTCTGATATGCAAGTGCTGAAACAGACCTTGTACAATGATACCCAACTTTTTCGTTTACAATAATGATTTGAAATCTTTTATTAAGAAAAATTGTACTTATGATAGCAATGATGGAATAACTGGATCTGTAACAAGCTTTACAAATCCATAATATCAAATCAGTTATCTAGCATTGGGAATCAAAATACTGTAAAAACAGGAAAGATGAAATGGTCCTAGCAATTCTGCATTTCAAATGACTATATTGAGGATACTGATATCGAAGAATGGCAAATATGAGTACAAACAAGTACTTTATTTGGCAATCTTCTTCATTCTTTAGTATCTAATGATAGATGAATATAGGAATCCCATGATTAGTGCAGGTTTGAATAATGTGGTTTTGATTACTGCGCAAAAAAAAATTTGAGACTATCCCTTAATATATGCGGCACCAAATTTGATTAGTGTGCTTCAACAAGTGTGATATTATTATTATGTTACAGTACATCAATGTGGGCACGGAATATTTCCGGGTCAAAGTGCTATATCACAAACGAGTCAAGACAGCTACTTGTGATGTTTAATTGCGAGTTACTGTCTGTGTCAGTGTTGAGAAACTTTCTTACTATGTTGCATGTATTGAGTAGAGATGTTTTTTGTAGTGTTATGTATGTCTTGGGATGTAAATCTAGTGTTTTGAGGCTTTTGTGTAATGTATGAGGGATTACTCCTGTACAGGAGAGAATGATGGGCACTATGACTACCTTTTGCATTCCCCAGAAACGCTTAATTTCTTGTGAGAGTTCTGTGTATTTGCTAATTTTTTGGGTGAATGCATCCTGGATGTTGTGTGTGTCAGGTATTGAGATGTCTATAATGTAGGTAACTTTGTTTTGCTTGTCTATGAGAGTGATGTCTGGTCTGTTGTGTATGGTTTTGTCTGTTAGGATTGTTCTGTTGTAATACATATTGTGTGTCAAGTTTTCTAGAATTGTGTCTGATATGTATTTGTATGGTGTGTGTGTGTTTATTAATTTTTATTTGGTTGCAAGCTTTTCATATATTATGTCTGCTATTTGGTTGTGTCTGTGCAGGTAATCTGTTTGTGCAAGCAGCTTGCAACCAAACGTATTGTGTTGAATCATTTCAGGTGCTATGTGTCATTTCTTACAAGTATCATTTGTTAATGTGCTGTCCTTTTATAGTATGTAATTTCTGTAGTTTTTCATATTTATTACCTGGTCTTCTATTGCTAATATAAACCCTTCTGTTTCAGTAAATAGATCCCCCTGACTAACCAGCTGTTTGATGCTTTAGCATCAATGAAGTGTTTCTGAAAGTTGTGTGGGTGTCTACCATGGAGTTCCTTTCTACACCAGGATGTTTTCTTTTCATGTATGTGTGCAGTGTTGTCTATTTGGCATGGAGTGTCATTCTGAAGATTTAATGATGTTATGTTTCTATCTGCCAAGACAATAGCTTTGTGTAGTTGTGATGTATGTTGTTTTTTATGGAAGAACTCTCTCAGATTAAAGATCTGTCTATTGTGTAAATGTGGGATGTCAATAAAGCTATGTCCTCCTTCCTTGCGGGGGAGAGTAGTTCGTTCTATCGCAGATTTCGGCTGATGGTACTGATATTTTATAAGTATTGTTCGTTTTTTTTCTTTGGAGTGATTCTAGTTCTGTCTGTGTCCACTGTATCACTCCAAAGAAGTAAGTCAGTACTGGTATGGAAAATGTGTTGATGGCTTTCACTGTGTTTTTTCCATTCAGATGTGTTTTGAGAATGTTATTTAATCTGTTGATGTACAGTTTTGACAGTGTGTGTTTAGTTTTCTTCTGTTCTGTGAGTCTAGCTTACTGGAATCCCAAATACTTGTACATCTCATCCTCTTCCATGGATTTGATAGTGTTTCCATTTTCGAGAGTGAAGCCTCCTTTCTTTAAGACTCCCTTTTCAATATCGAGTGTTTTTGCATTTGTCTCGGCCCAAACTCCATGCATATGTCTTTTGAAAATGTGTGCATGATTTGTAACAGCTGTTGTAATTGTGTTTGTGTTGAGGCATACAGTTTAATGTCATCCATGTAAAAAAGATATGTGTGTGTTGTTTGGTTTTATCTAATTTTGTAGCCACAATTCAATGTGTTCAGTTTGTTGGAAAGTGGATTTAGGGCGAGGCAGAACCAGAGTTGGCTCAAGGAATCGCCCTGAAAAATACCATGTCTAATGTGTATGGGTTCTGTGGCTACGTGATTTTTATTTATGGTATCGTGTAGTATTGTTCTCCAGTGTTGCATTATGTTGCATAGTAATGTGATGTATGTGGTATTGATTTTATAGAGTTGCAGTGTCTGTATAAGCAATGAATGTGGTATGCTATCGAATGCCTTTTTGTAATCAACGTAAGCTGCATGTAAGTGTCTGTGTACTTGTTTTAGTATTGTTGTGTCAATGATCAGCTGCTCTTTGCACCCCATGTGACTTCTACAGCAGCCTTTCTGTTGTTCTGTGAGAATGTTGTTTTCTTTGATGTGTGTGTATATTTTGTTAGTGATATAAGATATTAAATTTTGTATAGTGTTGGTAGACATGTGATTGATCTGTATTGTGATGGGTTTCCGGTGTTTGTGCTCTTGGGTTTCATGAAAATGATGCCCTTGTAAGAAAGGGAGATCCATCTTTTGGTTCGTGTATGAGATGTGTGTATTGTTTGGCTAGTGAGTCATGAAGACAGGTAAAATGTTTGTACCAGAAATTCTGGATGCCATCTACACCATGGGTTTTCCAGTTGTGTGTGTATTTTATTGTGTTTGTGAGTTTTTCAGAAGTAATTGTGGTAAAGGGCATTTCGTGTATGTTTAGTGTGCATGTCTGCTCTTCTGCGATCCAGCTGGCTTTCTGGTTATATGTAACTGGCACTGCCCACAGGGCAGACCAGAAGCTAGTGAGTGATTGTTGTGTTGGTATTTCACTATTTTGTGTTTGTCTAGGATCTTTAGTGTTTATGTTTCTGTAGAATATCTTTTTGTTGTTTGTGAATAGTGTTGTCTTGTTTATGTGCTAGACTGGTTTTGTATCATTTCAAGCAATGTGATTTTGCTGCAAGTTTCTGTTTTAGTGTGTCTATGTATTTTTTAATGTGTGTTGTGGTTTTCATGGCGTGTGGGTGTTTTAAGTTTTCTGAAAATCTTTCTAATAGATTTCATAAGTTTTGTGGATGTGTTGTTTTTTGTGTATTGAGGGAGGCTACCTAGTTCTGTTCTGATTTTGATTATTTGTTTTTCAAGTCATTTTTGCCAGGCAGGTTTTAAGTGGTGTTTTGTGTTTGTGTCCATCTTCTTTGGAAGTGTTTTAAGACCTAGATATGTAGTGACAGTGACAGCATCAGCATAAATAAGTGTGTGTATTTCAATGAGTGTTGTTTCTGCATTAATAAGTTTTGGTAGAATGTGTGTGTTCATACAATGCAATGCATTGTTCGAATGTTGTGAGTTGTGGAGTTTAGGAATGCGTGGATGTTGCATGGGATCCATACCTGTGAATTTGGTTAATGTTTCCTGGAGTGTGTCGGTGAGTTTATTTATTAGGTCTGCATCAGTGTTGTTGATGAACTGTGTATTGTTGTCAATGTATGTTATTTCTGGTGTCTGTTCCACTTTGCGTTCTATTTGTGTGTGTGAATCGATTTCAAGTTGTGATATTTGTTGTGCTACCTGAGTTTTAATGCTTTCTAATGTACTGTGTGGTATGAGGTTTCTGTGGATGATGTTCTTCTTTGATTAGCTATGTGTTGTTCTGTAACTGTGATGTTTGAGTATCTGCTTGTAAATTTGTCATAGAATTCCCTTCTGTACCCTGTAATGTTGGTTTCTAATTTTGTAATTGTGTAGTATGTACTCATGATAAATTTGTTCATGTCAGTTGTCCATTTCATGCGTTGGTGTGGTTTTCTAGCCTTGGTGGTCTCTGGCTGAGTTTCCAGGGAAACACATTGACTGGTTGGGCTCTGATGTGGTGACCCATTTCCTACTGTGGGTATGTGTATTGCAGTAGCCAGGCTTGTGTTGGTGCTGCTTTCACCACCAGTGGCCAAGGGAGACTGTAGTAAACTTTCCGAATGTGTGCCTCTGCCTAACTCACAGACGCGGACCTTGTTAACCTGTGGGATATCCGAGCCAGTGTGCTTTTGTTTTCTGCTGTGGGGTCTGCGGAGCGACTGTGGCATCAGGATATTTATAGCCAAAAACGCGGATATGTGGCGCTTTTGTGGGTAAGGATGGAGAGGAGAAATATCTCCAGTGATGCAATGACTGACAACGATACGGTTGAAAACAAACCTGGATCTTTATTGAGAGACTTCTTTTACAAATGTTGCTGACCCGAACCCAGGGTGCAGCACATTGCAATAAAACGGAGGATAAATACCTTAAAAATTAATAAAGTCCTTAGCAGGTGCAGTAAAATATCCCACTTGAGCGTTTCCAAATATTTTTTTATGACTTTTGCGACATGAGGCTGAGCATTGTCATGCAGAAGAATAACTTTGTCATGTCTTTGCTCATATTCTGGCCATTTTTCTTGTAATGCATGGCTCAAACGAATCAATTGTAGCCTATACTGATCGCCCGTAATGGAATCGTCAGGTTGTAGCAGCTCATAGTATATAACACACACCAGATACAGAACATGACCTTCAAATCATGAATATTTGGCTTTGGTGTTGATGGCAACAATTGACCAGGCATAGTGTAGTATTTTTTCTTCTTGGGGTTGTCGTAGAATATCCATTTCTCATCCCCAATTACAATCTGATGTAAAAAACCCTTTCCTTGTTACCTTTGAATCGGCTGCTTGCAAGTGAAGAATCGCCTTTCAATGTCTCTTGGTTTTAGTTCATAAGGCACCCAATTGCCTTGCTTTTGAATCATGAATCGTACGGAAACTGCTTGTTGAGCATCTCAGTTCCTCTCTCGAAAGGGGGAGTACTGTAGTGACGCTGACATCACCCTTTGGACATTCGATATCAGAGAGGCATGTTGAGGGGACAAGTGTGAACTTTGACCCGAGACTGCTGACGTCGTCCTCTGGACACACGATATCGGAGAAGCACGTTGAGGGGACAAGTGTGAACTTTGATCTGAGAGCTTCAGCTGCACTTTTCTTCCAATTAAAACAAAACTAAAACCTCCCGCAAATGCTGCTTAGTTAACACAAAATTTAAAATATTCAACACAGTAAAAAACAAGGTTTTTGTACGAATCTCGAAGCAATATAAACGGAATGTTATTGACAGATGTCTAATCTCTCTGAAAGCGACAAGGTCAGCTGTCACTACGAAACAGCCAGACAGCCAAAGCCATCTATTGAAAACGCACTGAATTAATTTGTACACCCAATAAATAAGTGTGTGTAATTCCATGAGTGTTGTTTCTGTATTAATAAATTTAGGTAGAATGTGTGTGTTCATGCAATGTAGTGTATTGTTCAACTGTTGTGAGTTGTGTAGTTTGGGGAGTTTAGGGATGCGTGGACGTTGCATGGGATCCGTACCTGTGAATTTGGTTAATGTTTCCTGGAGTGTGTCAGTGAGTTTAGTTATTAGGTTTGTGTCAGTGTTGTTGTTGGGCTGTGTTTTATTGTCAATGTATGTTATTTCTGGTGTCTGTTCCACTTTGTGTTCTATTTGTGTGTGTGACACAACGGAATTGTAGATTCGTATTTTATACACTAGTCGGTGGGCGGCGACATTTGCGCCCGGCTAACGGAAAAGAACCCTAATTTTATCAAATATGAAACTTGCTAAAAATTTGAACAAGTCTGTCGCTTCTCTTCCCTGACGTCACGCTTCGCGCATTTTAGTGGCACGAAATTTTACGAAAGCTATAAAACAAATGAAATCACCTATGTGAATAAAATTATTTAAAAATTTTATAAATGAAATTATGATAATTTTATTATCATTTTCAATTTTACTTCAGAGCCACATGTGCGTACCCAAAGAGCCACATATGGCTCGCAAGTCGCAGTTTGCCGACCCCTGAACTATACTAAGGATCTACAAGAAACCATAAATTACCTCCTGGACCATCACTTTCCAAATGACAACCCAGATTCTGACTCCCCAAATTACATTTTTGCCAGAAACTTCAGCAAGGGAACCTTTAACCAAAGATCATCCTATCTTTACCTTCAATGAGATTCATAATGCCATATTCTCGCTTAAAACAAAAAAGCCCCTGGTTACGACGGAACCATGGCTGAGATGATTGAAAGTGCATACAGTGCTGTTTCTATAGCTTTCACCATAACATTTAACCAATGCCTTATCACTGGAAAATTTCCAAACATCTGGAAGACCGCTTTGGTCAAATTTATTCCTAAAATTAATAATACTGTTCATGCCTCGGATTTTTGACCTATCAGCCTGCTTCCAGTGGTGGGGAAAGCTCTGGATTATTTAATCATCAATAGGATCAATCACCATCTTTACAGTAATAATATTCTTCATCAGAATCTGTTTGGTTTTACACCAGAGACTTCGACCACCCGTGCAATTATGAACACCATGAATTTTATTTATAGGAAATGGGAGGAAGGTAACCATGTCCTTCTCACTTCTTTAGACATAAAAGGAGCCTTCGATAATCTCTGGTGGCCAGCTGTACTTGCCAATCTAAAAAAGTATAATTGTTCTAGGAACTTATTCTTAATTCTGAACTCCTACCTACAAAACAGACATGTTGGGATTTTCAATCCGAATACTCGCATTGTTAAGAGTATCTCCAGGGGTTGCCCACAGGACTTGCGATCTGGCCCGAACCTGTGGAATATTCTTTTTAATGAAGTTTTCAATTGTTGTTATTCCCTCAATAACACAAACATTCAAATAAATGCTTATGCTGATGATACATTACTTATGGTTGCAGCTAAAAACAGGGATCTAATTTGTGACTATACCAACAAAGCTCTCCACTTCATCCAGAACTGGCTTTCCGATAAAAAACTCACCATTAACCATGCAAAATCTTCCTGTATCCTTCTCTCCAAAGGCAGGATTCTTAAGAAGAATATTCCAGTTAAGGTTAATGAAAATAGCATCAAAAATAAAAATCAGCTTAAATATCTTGGTGTCATAATTACCAGAAACTTGTAATGGACTGAGCATATCGACTCTGTTTATGAAAGGGCCATCCGTTCAACTAATGCGATCTGCTCCATCTCACAAAACACATGGGGCATTGGTTTTAATATCACTAAAACTCTGTACAACTGTGTGATTGAGCCTATTCTTCTTTATGCTGCCCCTGTTTGGGCTCATAAAGCTAACACACATAACATCAAGCAAAAACTTCTCTGGGCACATAACATCAAGCAAAAACTTCTCTGGCAAAGCTCATTCTCCTTAGAGCATGTAAGGCGTATAGAGCCGCTCCATCGGACTCTCTTTGTGTGATTGCTGGTACACTCCCTATTCACATAAAAGCACAACAGATCAGAGCTATGTGGTTCATCAAAAACAGAGTTTCCCTCAACCTTAGTGATAACTTCTCTGATAATTTCCCTTACTTAGAGACCCTCAAAAAACATTACTCTGAAAACACCTTCCAGGAAATCAACTCCCTTACAATGGACAACAACATTGGCAAAGAGAAAAGACTTCATCTTGCTCAAATCCATACCCCTCAATGCAACCCTAATGGTAAAAACATGGAGGTTGCGAAGTACAAAATCTTCATGGATGGTTCTAAACAGGGTGACAAAGTTGGGGCCGCAGTTGTTATCTATAATAATAATAATAATAATAATAATAATAATAATAATAA
>AYEL01048153.1:0-17853 GCA_000484575.1 Olivierus martensii
AAAAAAAAATATTATGCATGTTTAATGAATTTTATTTAACAAATTTTAGTGATGTAAACGGAAAATTCTTCTTCGACTTTCATTAGCTCTTTGCGTGAAATTTAATACTAATATAGAAGGTTTTAAACTGTAATAGGCGTGCTATTATAGTATTAATTATGCTAGAATTTATAAATTATATATATCTTTTTATAATATAATTCATATATCAGAATAAAATGGTTAAAGAAAACTGTCCATGTGTACTACTCCCTAAATAAATTTATAGTGGATCGGGGGAAGTCGCCATACTTTAGCTTTTTGACCCTAAAACTCATATTAAATTTGAATATTTTCCTTTCATATTTTTTGTACTTAAACTTATAAGTGTTATGCATATATGACTCCATCAAAATCTTTGATATAGCAATCGGGTAATTTTTTATAATTTTTTAAAAAAAGTTACAATTAGTCATCTTACCCCGAATATTCCGGGTAAGATGCCACTGCGCTTTTCATGTTATTCACTTTAATAAATAGCCAAAATGAACTCTTTAATCATCCAACAAACTTCTTGTTCACTATACCATGTATATTTTACTAGAATAAATTATTAAATTCTATAAAATTACAAGAATTAAATAAAATCAGCTATTTAGATATTGTATACATCCACGGTGGTTAAGTTGCGGTTTTTGAGCCACATTCAACTCTTTGATGGCTTTAGTGTGGCTCCCTATCTCGAAAATCAAAAGTTGATATAGAGCAATCTCTTTTAATTAAGAAAGATGTAGGAGTTGTCCATTTGTCCATATAAAATAAGCTATCTAAACACTTAGGAAAGTGGATTTAACAGTTTTTCCTAAGCCCTTCATATACAATTAGTATTAAACATATAATGAGTTATTTACTGTGTGGTCCCATGCCATATTTTCCATCATCATATTTCTATAATCGCCTTTTTAACGTTCTGTAAGGTAGATATAGGCCTATCATATATCTGTGAAGCATTGAAGCAATTCATGCCTCCTCTGTTTATGTTATGCTGCAAGTTTTAAACTTTCTTCGAACCAAAGACCTCCGGTTGGGTCCTAATATATGTTTTTATCATTTAATTTATGAAAATAAATCATAAATAAAAAATTTAAATTCGGCATCTAACCCCGAAGCAAATATTGCCATCTTTCCCGTTGATCAGAGTGACATTCAACCTTTAATCACGTGACTTAAAATGGCTAAATTAGAACGATATCTAAAGCAAAGCATTCTTTAAAGTATCTACTACACACTACATATATTAATTTTTACTTTTATGCTATTATTACGATTAATAATAATACTTCAAAAAGTGACTGTATAAATTTTTGATGAAAATTTCAACACTCGCTGGAAACTTTTCGATTTCTAATGCGAGTAATTGATAATCTGATAATAGCCATCTTCTATATTTTTGTTGGGCTTATAAGAGGTTATAATAAACCACCTTTTATCGCCATCTGTTTAAATATTAAAGAATTAGAGAAAAATAAGCATCTCCCCCCGATTACCATATTCCCCCGATCCACTCTATATTTTTTAAATAATAATAATATAATCAGATTAAAATAACGATAGTTTTTATTTTTCCGATAATTTTTAACATTTTGTAATTTATTAAGAAATTTTTATTAATTAGGAAAATGCTTTGAAAATCGTATTAATAATTTTAAAATGTAAAAATAAAAATACGAAACACAGATCGGACCTACTATACTAATTTATTAGCATCATTAACCTCGTTTCAAACTTCAAAATATCGTAAAATAATTAATAATTTATAAAATATCGCAAGGATACATAAAAAATAAAAAAAATAATAATTTTTACGTTTATAAATTATGTTTATTCAAAGTTAAAATCGTCGCTGAACTCTTACAAAATCAGACAATCAATTGAATCCTTACACATTAATTGGTGGCTGAATTATATGCATTTTGTGTGTTTTGATTAATATATGATAAATTATAACGTTAACAAATGAAAAACATAAGTTTGAAGCATGTAGGAATACATTAATCATAATAGTTAAGCATAAAAACTTTTTAGACAAAACTTTGATTAATAATAATAAGAGGATAATTTATAATTAATTTACAAATCATAATAGTAAATTTATCGTTGTTCTAATTTTTCCTCAATTAAATAAACGTCATTATCCCTTTCGGAAGGGGGAAAAATATTCATTTATTATAAAGGTCTGAATATTTTGGAAGCGAATTCGACATAAAATATTATTTTTCTCTTACATTCATAATAAATCCCCAGAGGGGTAAAAATCCATTATTAAGTCGGTTAATTTGAATATTTTCGAATTTAATTTTCGACTCGAAAAACTTTTATTATTTATACATAACAAATTCAATTTTTTTTTTTCTACATACCTTCGGGCCTGTCAGAAATTGAATACTGTGCGAAAAAGATATAACACAAAATGCTTTAAAACGATGCATAGATGCATATATTTTATAACTTATTGAAAACTTCAAAAATGTAAATAAAACATTTCAATATATATTTTGAGTAATGTATATTAAAAACTCTTAAAAGATTTCGGTATGGATAGAAAAACTGGTGGACGTTTGCAAATTCACCAAGCCAGTTTGGTTATGTAAACAAGGTCATCTCATTGATAAGTACGGTTTTCTTTTTGTTCCTAGTGGAAGGAATTCTATTCGAACGTATATATATACACACACATATAAAACATGCAAGGTAAGACGTACATATTTTGTTTTTCCATTTTTGAAACTTGCATATCATGTTAAAAATCTATAAGGAAAAAAAAGAGAAAGAGAGAGAAAACAGACCATCTTGGAAAAATTTCGTTACTTTAGCAATAAATAACTCTGTACAACTCTTGCAGAGTAGTAAAACTTGTAAAATTTCGTATAATTTAAAACTCCGAACACATTTAAAACTTGTTTTCTTCTTTTTATTATTAAAATGGCCAATAATAAATTTTCGAACTACTATTTTTTTTTTTTAAATCAGATAAAAAAGTTTTCTAAAAGCAAACATTTTCTGAATTAATTACAATATACGGTCTCTGGAAAATGTGTAAATCATAAACAATAGACGATAAAAATTTAAATAGATAAACGTTTAAAATATTTTTCGTGTTTAGAATTCTTTATAAATAAATAATAAATAAATAAATAATAACGACGATAATAATTCAATTATGTTGTTTTAAAACTATTTATTAGAACTTCGGGAAAAATTTTTTAACCTTTAATAAGATTTTTAATAATTAATTACTGATTAATTATTGTTTGAATTATTAAATAATTCTAAGAATTCTGTTATTATTCTGTATGTTTCTACAAATATAAGAAAACAATAAAATAATAATAATAATAATAATTAATGTTTATTTTTTAACAGGATGAAGAATTTAAACGTAAACTTTCCGAGTGGAGAATTTAAAATGTAGTCTAAATTCGATCATTTTTAAAGGTAAAATTTATATAATAAAATTATTAAGATTTAAAAAATTGTTTATAAACCAATTTTTTCGGGTTTGGTTCATAAACAGATTTTATTTTTTGCTAACAATTACGTGAACTAAATTATAAATTAATTTTTCTTTGTTTAGATTTACTGTACTCGTTAAACATCCTTGTTAGTTATAAGACATTGAGATAACTCTGTCGGAGAAAATATTACAAATATTTTCGCCCCGAGTTATAAGTCGAGATAAATAAAATAAAGATAAATATTTATGCTAATAAAATGATAAAAGAGAGTTACATAAATAAAAGAATAGAAAAGTATGAAATTCTAGATTCCAGAAGGAAGGTTTCGATGTAATTAGATTAACCGAAATGAAAAATATCGTCTATTTATGGGAATAAGTGATAAGTCATGAGGTAAGTAGATGAGAAGTAAGCTGTTTTCGCAGATTTATGTTGTTGATATAGGATAAAAGGAATGGAGAAACTGATGAATGGAAGAAGATTGAGGCTGTTCGTCTATTCGAGAGAAAATAATTTACGTTTTTTTTCCTTTTTTTTAGGAGATAAGCGCTATCAATCGATATTTATCAAGATCAACAGCATATAAATAAATGCATCATGCGCTAGTTTCATTTGAATAGCATTATTTATGGTCGAAATAAACTGATTCATAACCGACTTACTTTGAAATTTTTCGTTGCGATTAAGTGAGATATTAAAATTAAAGCATGCAAAGATTTTAAATTTTTACTATTTACTTACATTCGTCGTTAATTATCTACAAATTAAGGAGATTAGGAATTTTAAAACAGTCGGTACGCTAATAATATTCTATTTTTAAATATATATTTTCCTTAAATTAGATAGAAAAATTAATTAACTATCATTAATCTCATTAATCGTCATTTTCCGAGATTTAACAGCAAACTTATTTATTATATTATTATTACAACCGCAAATAATTGAAATTTGATGCAACCAGCGTAATCTTAATCATGAAGACTAGATAATTAAATAGCTTTCGGTATAAATTCGCATTAAATCGATTTTACGTGCTGTTAACGAACATATTTAGTAATCAAAGTAAGAAAATAAATTTCATTGCTATAATATGGCATAAATTAATTAAATTTTTTGAGTATTTTGAGTGAGAACTCACGTATTTTTACTCAAGTTTTTAGTTTATTGATGACCAGCTGGAATTTTATAGATTCTGAATAATGATGAGCAGAAAGTGGTGCATAAATATAATAAAGAGAATCTAAAAGATAAATTTTTATTCATTTTTGTCTTTAGTATAGTTATTTCATTCCTGTTCGGTTAAGCATTTATGGAATTTCCTTCTTGTTGGGTGGTGCTTTTGAGAAAACCTATCGTTGCTAGGAAACTTATATTGTTGGGTTAACAGCACTAAAGTACTTGTTTAGAGAGAGAAAAAGTTTCTGATTTTGAGATCAGAAAACACAAAATTAAAATAGTATTTTTATCTGGTGATCAATGCGAAAATTTTCTTCGAAAAATAAGGGCAAGCAAAATACAAAACCAATCATTATTTTATACGTAAAATGGTTAGTTTTTGTATAATTCTGAAATATGGTTTCCATAAAATTATGCTGAACAAAATTTAAGTAATATAGGATTAGAGTTTAAAATACAGAAACACAGACTTTTTTTTTGCTATTTTACTTTGTTTTAATTTTTTCCTATTTTAAGTAATTTTTTCCAAATTTCAATGTTTTATTTTCTGTCGATTTTTAAAAGTTAGTATGACTAGGATTTCAGAGGAAATACATATAAATAAATTATTTATTATAGAATGTTATCATCGCATACTTTCAACGTCCTCTGTATGTTCTGTATACTGAGGATGGTGGAAGTATAAGTGACCGATAACGTTTTATAATAAATAATTTATTTACCGTATTTCGCCTCAAGTGCTATCTTTGCTAACTTTTACTTTGTTTATAGCAAAGTTTTTGGACATTAATCAATTTAATTGTTATTATTATTATTATTATTATTATTTTTAATCGACAGCTAATGGCTAAAAGATCGCGTGTATATCGTTCTGATCGCGAATTAATATCTAAATTTTCGTTTATATCATTATAAAATGTGTATTTAATTTTTATTGCATAACAGAATAACTTAATTATTACGTAATTCATTCATGTTATAGTTTTCATAATTACATAGATAAATTTCAATAAATTAACTAAGGCTGCTAACGATTGATTCTAGAGTTTTAATTAATTCTAGAATCGATTGTTGTTTAATATTTCACGATCACAGCGGGAAGATTAACATTTTATTATTGAAAATTTTGCCTGTATGATTTAAACAGAAATTCTTCTATATTTTAAGTAACTGTTTTGTATTATTAATAAAGATGAGAGCGAATGTATATATTAAATAAATATATATAAACATATAAAAATAAGAAGCATATTAAAATATATAAATTTTAGAATTTAAAAATATTTGATTCGTGCTTTTAGATTTAATTAAAAAATTAATTACTATATTTTTGATTATCATTTTTAATTTTTTTTTTATAATTCACAAAAAATATGTACTGCATATATATTTATTTGACATGTACTCTAGCCATTCTTAATAAAATAATTTTATCTAAAATAGAGATCATATATTTTTATAATCACTTATAAAATATATTATATCATTAACATTTATGACTAATTACCTTATATCATCTAGTATTCAATAACAGATGGTGCACTTCACTTGTTTCTATGATATGTACTTCAGCTACTATTTCTTTCTCATTGTTAGATTTATGATTCAGTCTCATTTGTTCATTTATCTCTTTGATCATATTTTTTATATACTTAATTCTATCAGTTTGATTAATCTTAAGATTATAAAATTCTTACAGGTAAAAAAGTCCAATACATTATTTTTTCTTTATAATTATAAAATTAATACTCTATCATTAATATCAGAAAATTTTAGATAAATGAGTAAATGCTTTAATTAAAACTTTAATCGATGATGTTATAATATTTTTTCAATGATTACCTTAACATATATTCCTTAATTATTAATTATTTTTGTTTGTTATAGAAATTTACCTCAACAATCTGAATTTATGCGAATATAGAAAACGAAGAAAATATATATATAACAGATATTTTCTCTAACAACAGAATAAATTTGATTTATTTTATTAAATAATGTTGAAAAATAATTAATAAACTTCCGTTTATATATCATTTAAACGTGATCAGTAAAATAATTCATATTGTTCAATAATTTTTAATAAATAATTCATGATAGATATTTGCGATTTATTACAACTGATATCGTTTATCTCTTTATTGTCTAAATAATAATAAATTTTAAATGTTTGCTTTACGGGAAGAATAATAATTTCTTTTTTCTAATTCTCTTTCTTCAAGCGAAAGACATTTTTTGTAATTCTTTAAAGATTATTTTTTGTCTTGTTTTCATTCTTTTCTTAAAGAAATGCTGTAAAACCATTCTTTTTCCAATGGTAACAATATTGGATTTCGGTTGAAAGTAATCGTCTACATTGGATGAAAGGCCTCTATTGTTTTACTGCGAATGGAAAACAAGTTCAAAAACGAAGAGTAACTTTTATCTATAAAAGTTTCTAAGAAATACTTTCTTAATTCTTATTTGACCAGTAGCTGCAAATTACTTAAAATCCTATTACTCCACTACCGGATATAAATGTTTCCTGTAAATCTTTTAAATTTTCAACACTGTTTTTAAATTTTAAAATCTCCTTTCTGTTTTTCTTTTCCTTCTTAAAATATCTGTTGCTTCAATTTCATCTTAGATCTAAAATTTAGATTTTAATTTGTCAAAACATATTTTTTTATATATTTGATTAATTAAAATTTATTAATTTTAATGAAAAACATGATTTTACAAAGAATAAATTCCTGCAAATGTAATATTTAACACGTATATTTTTTATTTCATTTTTAATAATTTATTTAGAATAATAAGTAAAATAAAACTTATCGTAGAAATACTGTATTAATAACAATTATTAGTTTTTAATTAAGTCTATTAAATCTGTTTAAGTAAGATTTAATTAATTGAAATTATTTAAATACTTTTTTGAATAATTATAAAACAAACATAGTTGTCGATATTTATTACTTTTATTATTTTTTTTATATAAGTGTTTTTTCCTTTGAATAAAAGGAAAACTTATTGCTTATTGTTAAATAATTATAAATCGGGATTATTATTCTAAATTGCTTTAAATGTTAACAACAATAATCATTATTCATTAATTATATTTTTTTCATTTTTTAAGTAGAGATTAAACAATTTCTAGAATATTATAAATGTTCTTTTTCTAATTATAAAAATTTTTAATTTTCTAATTTATATTTTAGAATTATTCTTTTTTATTTTAAATTACTATTAATTTATACATTTAAAGATGTTATATCTATTTTTTACATCTACTAACAATTAATTATGTAGTATTCGACATTAAAAATTATTGTCATGCAAATTTAATATCCTAAATCAAAAGTTGAATTATCTGGACCTACACGATTTGCTTATCTTGCATTGTTTTTTAATAAAATATATTTCATATTGAGCCATCAATCAGGTATATAAGTATCGTAATGATAAAATTTGAAATTTTTGGATTTTCGAGGATAATTTCTTAATTGATGTTTTTCTTACATTTCATCATGTCTATGTTTTAATAATTTTCATGTTTACAATCCGGTTTATAATAATAATATATACTATAAATAGGATCGAAAAATTCTGAAAATGCCATTCAAATTTAAGCATTTCTCTCGTTTTCATAATTAATAATTATTCAACGATTTATAAATTAATTTCCCGATTTATAATTACCCCAGTTAATCGGTAACTGTATCATATTTTTATTTTGATTTGTTTTTCCCAAGATGCCATTATATGTTTAAATTAAACGAATGGCAAAAGAAAAGTCTCTCAGTTATACATTGTGTTCCTAGTTTTATATTGTGTTAATAATTTTTCATTCAAATCTGGAAATTTTTGAATATTTCCCGTTTCCAAAGAATATATTTATACCAATTTTATATATCTGTCCGTCGTCTACACACAAAATTCTGTCCAAACAGAAAAAGTTTTGAAGAAATTAATTTTACTCATAGTAAACAACAATATATATTGAAAAATATTTCAATTTAATTTAAGATCGCACAATTAAAATTTATATTTTAAGTTTATGAAATAAATTAAATAGATAACATATATTACTATAGTTGCATATAGTTGGATCTCTCAACTTTTAATCATTTTCATTGTTCTTGTAACAGCAAAAAAATTATGTCTAGATAAAAATAATTATTCATGCGTGTTACGCAGCACACATACATAAATAATTAATCATTATTTCTTCTTATTAAAGGATAAGGAAATTTTTATGAATATTTCAGATTTATTATTTAAGTTATGAAGCAATCAAATATATATTATAATAAATTCAGTTGTATCTAAAATCGTATTGTATGCTGTAATAGTTAAGCATTTTGAGTATAACATGTTTAATGCAATGGTTCCAAAAAATTCTTAGTTTACTTATAAATTTTATAAAACATTTGTATAATTTAATTTTTTTTTTTTTTGACAAAACACAGGCAGACCTTTCTGCAAGAAAATATCTTTAATGATTTTAGTATTTGTTTACATGGATTCATTCGTAATAAAAACTTATTTGATTATAAATCGAATATTCTATAAAACCTGATTCAAAAACCTTCTGAAAGACAGATTTTCATTTCAATTAATAATTTTATAGAAAAGCTGTCCCTCTTATTCAAATTAAAGAATCTCTCTTTTTTATATTTTAAATTACACAATGAGCTACAATATATTGGAAAGATTTCAAATTTGATGTTATATTTCTCTCTTGATCTATCATTTTAAAACAGGATATTATTATAGGAACATTCCTTTTTCATTCATCTATTTACAATTTGTTTCTAACCAAATTTACAATATGCAAGTAAATAAGCAAAAAAGACCTAGAATTCCTAGTTCTGGTCTTATGTCGAAACCAAGGAAGCAAATCTTGAAAGTCACGTAATTTTGAAGAATGTGACTGTTCAGAAATAAAAATAAACGAAGCTCAATTTTATTATTTCAAAATAGGCCATAAATCAAGCATGGACTCGCTTAAAGAAATAAAGTAAAAAATAATATCATAAGTGCTAACAGAATGCAGAATTAAAATTCAGAGTTTTATATTTTCCATGTATTTTCTACAATGATTTATGCGAATAAATCAGTGCATTGACTGTTTCCATTATCTTTCTATTATCAATGCATTGCTTAATTGAAAGATAAATTTATTCTAGTTCCCTTACTTTGCATTTAATCAAATTTTACGATTTTTGTTCTCTTCACAGTATTTTAATGTATATATTTCTCAAATATAATCATTGCTTTAAATAAATTATATTCTATTATTTAATTTTTTTAATTTTTTCATTAAAATTTAGAATTTATTAATTTATCCTTGTATTGTAAATGAAATTACTAAAACATAAAATATAATTTAAGCTTATATAAAACTGTTATATACCTATAAAATATGTACATAAAATGTTTTAATTAATGAATTATTTCTTATTGTTTAAGCATTAATATATTCCTCGAAGAGAATATGAATAAATTAAGAAAAACTATATTTACAGTTTATAATTGAATTATTCATTAGACTATTCTTCTTTAGCAAAGATGAACTGATGAATAGATATAATTATAAACTTGTAAGTGTCATCAATAAAATCAGACACATACAAATAGGAACATGTGCTAGATAGCAACAGCTTTACACGATACAGAAAATTTATAAAAATTATTTTATATATTTTAATTTATAAAATCAAAATATATAAAAATAATTAAAATAATTAAATGTTTTTAGAAACATTTAATAATTTTTTTGTTTTTGTTTCTGTGATTGACGATTTTGATTTCAGTTTTAAACATCATGAAATTTGGGAATATGGAAGATGTGAATTAAAAGAAGCATAACAACTTTAATACCAAATCAATATTTATTATATTTAAAAAACATATGGGTCCGAAAAATGCCAATCCACAATGTGGCATTTGTCGGCAAGCATATTTGAAATCACCCTCTTGCACAGACAAGATCAATATTTTTTTTATTATAACAACAGTTTTTAATCTGCTAACAACCGTAAATTTCTAAACAAAATCAAACAATAAATTTGCTGTTAGAAAAAATGCTATATATTCTACTATTTTATCGAATTTCTAATATGTCCGGTCGAATCACTTTGAATATGTTTATAATTTTTATTTTTAGTGAATTGCTTATTTAGAAATTAATTGTGGATTCGAATCGAGAATCAATTATTTGAACAATTTTCCCATAATGATTTTGGTTTCCCTACAATGGTTCAGTTTATTGATTGTTTTCCATTATTCAATGTTAAGTTTAATATACTTAATTATTTTTTGAGTTGCTTTACTCGAAAATTATGGTAACAAAACAGAAAAGCAATGAAATTGGTACTTAAATTTTATGAATGAAAAGAAAATTATTCAATTAATAATTTTCTTTTCAAGCAAAACCAATGTAACAATGATTATAACTTCATAAAAGTGATATTTTTTTTTTAAACTAAAATTTAAATGTTAAGTATGCAATTGTATTAATCATAGTTACAAAATGAAAATTAAACATAAACATATATTTCGTAATTTATTTTTTTCATTAGGCCTACTTTCATCATCTCATTTTCACAAATATTATTTTTTATTGATTTGTTTCTGATGGTAATATCTATACATATTTATTGTATTTTATTGCAATAAATTTCATTACAAAAAAAGATAACGTCACATAAGATAAATGTGTAAATCTTACAATAATATTTGTCAAGATTTTTACAATAATGACAATTTATTATTGAAAAACAGGAAATAAATACTTTCGAAATTCATTAAAACTATAGTATGAGCAATGGATAGGATTTAAAGTTTATCAGTGCAAAACAGGCAATATTATGAACAATGCTAAATATTAAAAGCATTTTATTTATCCCATTCTTCATTCATAAAGGGGCTTTCTGGGCGGAAGCCTGCATATATTATGCAGTTACTTTATTCTTATTTAAAGGATAGATATAAGAGGCATTCGCTCTTAAATATAAAATATGTTTTAGGGGACCAGATATGAAGATATATCTTATATATATGGTGAGCATTTCCACTATAATATTTTAAAGAATTTGCATACGGATTTCTTTTATTAAGGCATCAACATGAGGAATAGCATAAACACCAGGAAATATATTCATTCTGGGAAATACTTTTATTTCTGAACCAATCGTTGTGTAGGTGCATAGCCACGGGTTCAAACTTAAATTTCACAAAATATTTTATTACTCTTTTTCATTACGTATCAAGAAAATCACTTGTTTTCTCTTTTATTTTTCATCTGGGAGTCTCCAAATATGCAATTAGCTGCCTATGAAATTTCAATACATGGTTAACCCGATAATTTTTAGTGCTGTAGTAAAAGTATACTTATGTGTATTTCACGCGATATTTGTTGATATATAAACACACTTTTATTTTACACATAAAACATTTTTCACAACTCAAAAAATATTTATTTATTTTCCCTTCTGATATATACTTTTATTCGAATTTTGATTTTTTTATATTTTTATATTATTTAATTAATTTAACTTTTGACATAAAAGGATAAAATTTATTATATAAAACTTATGTAACATTTATTTTTATGATAGAAAGAATTATTTTATACTCTACGAATGCAGATCCAATATTTTAATCTAAAATATTGATCTGCTTTAAATATATATAAAAGCTATAACTTTATTAATCCCATTATTTTTTAATTATGGAATATGTCATCTTGTTATTTGATAATGTTAAATTTTGATTGTGCATAAGATAATTTTTATGATTTTAAAAATATGTCGATCCATAGATTTTAATTTTAACTGATTAACGAAACTATAATTTTGTTTTATCTCCTGTAACAATTAATAAATAATATCAGAAGGAAAATGATATATATATATATATATATATATTTATACTCTAAAATTTCAACATACCATTGTGCAAAAAACAAATGTATTTAAAGTGTAGTTACAAAATACATACTCTTATATTAATATTTAATATACAGTTCACAATCACACAACATTCTGGAGAGATTTTTGAATAAAAAAGTGCGTATAAATGTCAGATCTGAAATTCAAAATCGACAGATTATTGTGAAAATTATCAAGATTTTTACTATATTTTCATTTGGTATGAAAATTTTTTAGAATAAAATACAATATATGTAATCGATGATGTTGGAATACATATATTGTAATTTTTTTCTTTTCAGAAAAGTTTTTGAACCTGTTCTGGATTCCACTTTTTTTTTAACTTATGTCAAGCATCACCAACAGGCACTGACATGTTGGAAGACGAGTACTTCATTCAAGCCATTTTTGTTTTTATTTTTATTTAAAGAGAATCTTTCTAAACGCACGTCTGAAATCACGATTAAAAATTGTGTATATGATGGGATTTAGAGCAGAATTGCAATATCCAAGCCAGAATGCAGTTGCAAATCCAATATCATCAATGCTATCCGCTCTATAAAGAGCTTTTACTACGTATAAAACAAAAAATGGTAACCATGCGAGAATAAATGCAGCCATTATTAATCCTAGTATTAAAGTAGCTCTTCTTTCTCTTGCTTTAGCCAATTTCCTTTTCTGTCTTTCAGTGTCTGATGGAACATGTCGAACAGGTAATGACTGACATTTAACTTTGCCACCTTTTCTTCTTTTTCTCGTATTTAGTACTCTTTGCCGTTTTGAATCTGGTTTGTCAAAGTCTGCTAATGATAATGTAGATCCAAATTGAGTTTTCATGAATTTTGGTGCACTTAATAATGACGATCTTTGAAGTGGATCTTTTAAGGAAGAATGCTTTGTTTTTCTAAAAGGAGGTGAAGTACACTCATCTGAATCTGTCATTTGCCTCCAATCCCTTCTGTCTTCATCCATGCTGTCATTTTCTTCCAACACTTCAACCATACAAGGCAGTGATGAAGGACCAGGTAAAAATCTGTCTGGACTATCTTTAGAAGATTCAATAACAATTTGTGGTGTATGTGGTGTAAGAGGTGTAGAGGGAGGACTTTCTTCTTTTATGCTAGTTCCGTTTAATTTTCTTTTTTTCGGTGAGCATTGAAATTCAATCTCACGATATTTATCAGGTGGACTGGGATTGCTAAAGCTTGTGCATGTAGTAGTAGTTGTAGTAGATTTATCTCTACCGGTTGGATCATTAGTAATTTCTGGTGCATGACGTGCTTTTTTGACATGACGCCTGGCTCTTGATCTTGCTGCTATAAATATACGTATATAAACAAAAACCATAACTATAGCTGGTATGTAGAAAGAACCTAATGCTGAATACAACACATAGCCTATTTCTCCACTCACGGTACAAGTAGGAAAATCAGCAGGATCATCAAATTTCTTCCATCCTAATAATGGCGGAAGAGATATAAGTGCAGACAACAACCACACAAAACAAATCATAGCTAATGCTCGCTTAGCGGTTCTTTTTTTAAGGTATTCAACTGCTTGAGTTATTGACCAATACCTGTCTAAGCTGATTAGACACAAATTATTGATAGATGCAGTACACAAAAACACATCCAACGCAGAATGTATATCACACCACAAAGTACCAAATATCCAATAACCCATTAATTCATTTGCTAATGAAAATGGCATAATAACAAGTCCAACAAGAAAATCAGAAACTGCTAAAGATGCTATAAACCAATTTTGTACAGTTTTAAGTGCTTTTTCGGTGGCTATTGCAATGCACACTAGCATATTACCAACAACGATGACGATCATGATTAACGTGACAAAAAATGATGTAACAATGATGTGAACTTGTGAATATCCGCTTGGATATGGAGTATCGTTCCAACCATATATAGATGGTTGATCAGTTGGATCAGGATGAATGATATACGGTTGTTTGGTTGAACTGAATGTTTCATTTTCAACGGATATAGTAGTGAAGTTGATTGGTATATCCGTTTGAATGTAGTAGTCATAAGATGAAATGTTTGTGTAGTTACCGTCCATCCCCTGTCATTTGCAATATCCCAGTTAGCTTTTCTTGTCAGTTGTTGGCTTAATGCATCTTGCTGTGAAACCTGTTGGGAAAACAACAATTAATATCTTTCATTCATAAATAAAGAAGTAAAATATTAATTAACAAACAAAAGAAAAAGACAATAAATGATCACTTATATTATATTATTTAAAAAATATGTATAATGAAATAAAGCATTAAAATAACAATTTAAAAAAAATATTGTTGTTTTAATGCTTTATTTCCTTTGCAATATATATAATTGTCATAATGATAATCATTTATTTATAGAGATGATTTTAAATGTTTATTTATGGAATCAAATATTTATCTAATTGTATTCTATCAATATATTCCTGGAACAGAATGAAAATAATGCTGTTCATTCTGTTTCATGCAAAATTACAAAAATATACATACAAAACTACAAAAATATATAAAATAAATTTAATCATTTCTGTATACACAAATTCACTTTACTATATTCTTGAATATCTTTTCTTAGACTCTATAAAATGAAAATAATTTCACATTTTTCCTAAAAAATCTACACAATATAAACAGAAATTAAAATATACGTGTTTATCATTTTAACTTTTTTTTATAATGTTAATAGTCGTTTTAAAAAATTCTATTAACAATAATTAAATGAGAGAAAGCAATATGCTTGATTAAATTATTTTTAATAAAGATTGATTTTTATATTCATTTAATAAATATAAAACATAAAATTAAATTGCTTAAATTCAAATTTCTCAATACAAATCAGTAATTTAAATCCTTAAATTTTTAAATATTCTTCGAATCTTAGGTATAAAAACTGTATTTATTGTAAAACTTGAAAATGAAATAATAAAAGAATTGTAAATAATTATTGAGAGATTTTATTTTCTATATATTCAATTATATGGAGAAATTAAAACAAGAAAACGTTTCTCAAGTAATTTATTCAGATGATTTTTGAAAGTTTAAATAATATTCTTTAAAATATATCATTTAAGCACAGTACAGTAATTATATACATGAATGTATGATTTAATATAAACGAATTAACCTTTCCTAATAGTTTCTGTATTTTGTTGATTTATTATAATTTGAAATATATATTTCTAAATTATAATAAATCAACAAAATGCATTTTTTGCATACTTATAAAAGTTTAGCAGTAAATATTTATAAATATTTTATCGAGAAAATTATTTCAAATTGACAATATTATTATATTTTTATTACTGACAACAAAACTCTCAGTTGTAATTGTAGTATAAAAATAATTCAATAGAAATATTGTACAGTATTAGCTCTTTTTAGGATTTACACTATTTTTGTCAGCTTAGACTGTGTACTTCTTGTCTTTTTCATGTTCTCTTTCCTATCTTATTACTACTTCTCTTTTTATAGTTTTGACTTACTTTCCCATCATATATGAACTTCATCTGTTTTCTCTCTTATCTATTTGATTTTAAAGACTCTTTTCCAATACTATACTTCGAAGAATTTATATCTTTTCTTCTTTTTTTAAGGTAGATGTTTGACATTTATAGATGTGGTATTGTGTTTCAGATAAACTTTTACAACTTCACGATTGTTTTAAATTAAACTTTGACAATGCTTAACTTTATTTGAACATTTTTATTAACGACTTTATGCTTTGAAATTTACAATATTATTCATATAGAAATAAATAGACTTTATGGCATATTATTTGACCGAATATATCAAACTAATATAATTTAATAAAAAGTATTTTTATTATTTTTATTTTCTTTAATTCTAAATCTATAATTGTAAGATTTTGGATGGTTAATATATATTAATACTATATATTTTTTAATTAAAGTTATATTCTGACCAGTTATCATCGTAGGGTTTTTAAAATAAACATAAATTAATTTCTTTAACATATATATAATTCCTTAATACATAATTATAATTCCTTATAATACAAAATATTTTCATATCAAAGAAATGTCATATTGATTTAGATTTATATTTATATACTGTACTAACAATTCTTATCTCAAAGTTTGTATTTATTTTTTAATATATTTTTCTGCTACTCCTTAAACGCTTGTATTAATTAAATATAAAATAAATCGTCAAGATCGGACACCAATGTGAACGATGCCGATAAACAGGCGGGTTTGCTAGGGGCGCGTTTTTAAATTCAACACTCTCCACCACTGTTGTACATCTAAAATGATGTCATAACAATCCATCGGTGGATGCTAAAACAACTGTTTTTAAATTCAACACATGCACATCAAGATGGCTGACTGTTTGGATGTTATTTTAGCTTCTGCTTCTAGTCAATTTTTAATACCGACATAGGAAATTATATTTTCAAATGCAAAAAATATCTGTTGTATAACTATCAACAGAGAGCATAAACTGATTCTCCAATCTTTAGATTTAAAATTTTTTTGAATGAATCGGAAATGACGTCACATAACTTTCACCCGTTATACTTTTCGCAAAGCCTTAAATCAAAAAACGCGATTAGACTTTTTACTCAGAATTTTATCCTCTACAAGTATAAATTTTGGCACAACCTTTTTGAATCACCCTGTATAATTGCATATCTATTATGGTATCTATTTATTCAAATATTATTTTACTCATAGTAAGACTTATACTATCGTATATATTAACAGTAAAAATACAGCGAATTCCGTAAAACGCGAGGGATACGTTCCGCGTTAAAGGAGACATGCATTATCAGACGATTTTATGCAAATTAAACTTGTCTCTGACTTTGTGAGTTCCAGCACCGATCGCATATTGTTAATGAGATGTGTATTAATTAACTTGTTTTAAAGATTTTTTTAATAAACGAAATAAAACAAAATAGAATACAAGTAAATAAATTTAAAAAAATTATTATATACAAGTAGATCCCGCATAACACGGACTCCGAAAAAGCGGATTTGTATAACTCAACGGAAAATTTGTTAAAGTTGTCATGGAAACGAAATAAACATCGTTTGGTTTTTTATCACAATCATCGGATATTATAAGTAACGTTAAAAAATTTATACTACGCGTTATATGGGATATTTACAGCTTTGTATGAATACTATCGCAATTTTTTCGTCCTGTTATAGGAGACCGCGTTATACTGAAGTTTACTGTATATTGAAACGAAAAATTTATATGGGTGAAAAGACAAATCCCATCAAAAAAC
>AYEL01048154.1:0-15764 GCA_000484575.1 Olivierus martensii
TATTGCATAAGATAATACAGTATTTATATAGGAACTAAACATGTATGTATTTATAAAGTATATTTAATATTTTACATAACATTGTAAAGTTGTAAGGCTGTGAGTTGTAACTTCCTTATGCTGCGTAATTGCCAAGTCACAAAATGTTCTTTAACTAAAGATACAATGTCTTGGAGTGATTTGTGAATAAAAGTGTCAGAGTAAATAAGGGCGCTAGACTTGGCTCTCATGATATCTCACAACTTTTTACGGATAAAGAGGCACGAGACTTGGCTACATTTTTTACATGAAAAGTTTTTTGATGGGATTTGTCTTTTCACCCATATAAATTTTTCGTTTCAATATACAGTAAACTTCAGTATAACGCGGTCTCCTATAACACGACGAAAAAATTGCGATAGTATTCATACAAAGCTGTAAATATCCCATATAACGCGTAGTATAAATTTTTTTAACGTTACTTATAATATCCGATGATTGTGATAAAAAACCAAACGATGTTTATTTCGTTTCCATGACAACTTTAACAAATTTTCCGTTGAGTTATACAAATCCGCTTTTTCGGAGTCCGTGTTATACGGGATCTACTTGTATATAATAATTTTTTTAAATTTATTTACCTGTATTCTATTTTGTTTTATTTCGTTTATTAAAAAAAATCTTTAAAACAAGTTAATTAATACTCTGCACACAGTAAAATCATATTTGAAACTAACGCACATCTCATTAACAATATGCGATCGGTGCTGCAACTCACAAAGTCAGAGACAACTTTAATTTGCATAAAATCGTCTAATAATGCATGTCTCCTTTAACGCGGAACGTATCCCTCGCGTTTTACTGAATTCGCTGTATTTTTACTGTTAATATATACGATAGTATAAGTCTTACTATGAGTAAAAAAATTTGAATAAACAGATAGCATAATAGATATGCAATTATATAGGGTGATTCAAAAAGGTTGTGCCAAAATTTACACTTGTAGAGGATAAAATTCTGAGTGAAAAAGTCTAGTCGCGTTTTTTGATTTAAGGCTTTGCGAAAAGATATAACGCGTGAAAGTTATGTGACGTCATTTCCGATTCATTTAAAAAATTTAATCTTTTTAGTGCTATGGATCACTATTCTTTTCTTATGCGGAATTGGCAAATATGCACCTCTTTATGGGCATACCAGTGGGAATAGTAAATAAGTCTTCCTGATTGTAGTAAGTTATACACAATTACCAAATCTTTTTAGTTCTATGGATCACTATTCTTATGCGGAATTGGCAAATATGCACCTCTTTATGGGCATACCAGTGGGAATAGTAAGTAGATCGGCGGAACGTCTATACAGGAGAACTTTCCACAACGCAGATATCCGTCCAGAGTTTTTTTGGAAACATTGAACATTTCATCTGACATTATTAATTAATTAAAGTTTCATTACTTTATTATTCATTACATAACAAAATTGTAAACTTAATTTTAGTTCTTAATTTTTTCAATGTTTTTTGTGCATTTCGTGCATTACTTTATTGGCTTAAATTAACAAAATTGTAAACTTAATTTTAGTTCTTAATTTTTTCTATGTTTTTTGTGCATTTCATGTATCAAAATGGAAATGACGTTACAAAACTTTCACGCGATTATTATTATGCAGAATTGGCAAATATAAAGAGGTGCATAACCTCTTTATGGGCATATCAGTGGGAATAGTAAGTAGATCGGCGGAACGTCTATACAGAACTTTCCACAACGCAGATATCAGAGTTTTTTTTGGAAGACAACGTCCGGAGTCCAGAGTTTTTTTGGAAACATTGAACATTTCATCTGACATTATTAATTAATTAAAGTTGCATTACTTTATTGGCTTAAATTAACAAAATTGTAAACTTAATTTTAGTTCTTAATTTTTTCTATGTTTTTTGTGCATTTCATGTATCAAAATGGAAATGACGTTACAAAACTTTCACGCGATATATCTTAGAGCCTCAAATCAAAAAGACGCGATTAGACTTTTTTACTCAGAATTTTAGCCTCTTCAAGTATATAAATTTTGGCACAAACTTTTTTGAATCACCCTGTATATACGAATTACATACAACTTTATATTTTCTGTTTAATAGATTGTTTTTTCCGTAACTACCGACATTAAAACATTACAGATCCTGGAAATATGACGGAAATTACGGTAACACCCATTACAATGCGATATAGTCAAAAATAAAATCTGTTCCCGAAAAAGTCGATAAGTATTGATAAGTAATAATAGCCAAAATTTTATTAATTCTTTTTATTTTACTTCCACTGGGCTGTAGAGGATCGGATTAATCTATTGAAAGATTGTGTTTTGGATATATCTTGCCTTCTTGTTCTTAGTCTCGATAGTAACGCAAGGTCGATAGTGTGACATGGCAAAATTAACAATAAACGAGGAAAATTATCTTTAGATTTTCTGCCTGGGAATAATTTTAAGATCGTAGGAATCAGATCGTTTCCGTCGTTTATTGCCTATCGAGCAAAATAAGGATGCTTTACAGTAAATTGTGTACACTGTTTTAGAGTACTAAAAATAGAAGATCACAACAGCAGATGAACATGTTTCCTATATAATACTGTACAGTATATATACGGTACGTATATTATAAAGTACACAGTTCTTTTTAGAAATGTTAAACTTGAATTTATTAAATTTAATAAATTCGGAGTTTATTTTCATTTCTATACTACACGTGTTTTCGATAAACCGCCAACTCCAATTAGCCGCCAAAATTGTCCCCAAATGGATGGTGGCGTTTTATCGGTTGTTTGACTATTTTATTATTGCGTATTGCTACATTGAATATCTTCTCCCATGTCGGGTTCGGTTTATCTTGGCCCACCCTGTAGTCATGAACATTCGTACTTATAAACATGAAATTTCAAAATTTCGTCAATAATTGAAGGGTTTGGTGCAAAAACCAGTTAAGTCCACTTTTGGTTGAAAATGAGTTCAAAATTAACAATAAACGAGGAAAATTATCTTTAGATTTTCTGCCTGGGAATAATTTTAAGATCGTAGGAATCAGATCGTTTCCGTCGTTTATTGCCTATCGAGCAAAATAAGGATGCTTTACAGTAAACTGTGTACATTGTTTTAGAGTACTAAAAATAGAAGATCACAACAGCAGATGAACATGTTTCCTATATAATATAAAATTAACAATAAACGAGGAAAATTAGATTTTCTGCCTGGGAATAATTTTAAGATCGTAGGAATCAGATCGTTTCCATCGTTTATTGCCTATCGAGCAAAATAAGGCTGCTTTACAGTAAACTGTGTACATTGTTTTAGAGAGTACTAAAAATAGAAGATCACAACAGCAGATGAACATGTTTCCTATATAATACTGTACAGTATATATACGGTACGTATATTATAAAGTACACAGTTCTTTTTAGAAATGTTAAACTTGAATTTATTAAATTTAATAAATTCGGAGTTTATTTTCATTTCTATACTACACGTGTTTTCGATAAACCGCCAACCCCAATTAGCCGCCAAAATCGTCCCCAAATGGATGGTGGCGTTTTATCGGTGTTTGACTATTTTATTATTGCGTATTGCTACATTGAATATCTTCTCCCATGTCGGGTTCGGTTTATCTTGGCCCACCCTGTAGTCATGAACATTCGTACTTACAAACATGATATTTCAAAATTTCATCAATAATTGAAATGTTTGGTGCAAAAACCAGTTAAGTCCACTTTTGGTTGAAAATGGGTTATTGTATGAATCATATATAAAAACACAGTGATAACTTATGATTCAATTTAGGTTTATATTTTGTTGTCATGTTATTTACGTCCTCTTTTACAAGTCGTATGACAAATTTCATATATTTGATGCAAAAATCGGGTAAGTCCAAATACATATTCTTATTCTCGAAATGTGCTTTTTTGTGACTTAACTGGTTCTAGCACCAAACCCTTCAATTTTAAGTAATATGACAATCGAATGTTCTAGCAACCAACATATGTTAAATAGCTGTGTAATTTAACTTATCAGTCAGTATTTCAAATGACAGCGATTACACCAAAAATTCCTCGCTTTATATTCGGAACTTAACATTAAAATCTGTGAAATAAGAGATTTTTAACTGGTCCAATTATATAATTATATTACAATATACAGTATATAACGTTATTTCAATATTTTTGCAGCCAAAATAACATCAGTATCCGAGTTACGAACAACCCGATTTACGAGCAAAACTTACATATTATGTTTATAACTAGAGTGCCTGTATTACCGTATTGTTTGAATATTAGACACGAATAACGTGAAGTTATTAAATATGCATTCCCAAATGATCCATGAAAACGTTTACTATACTACTAATTTTTTATTTATTTATTTTTTTTTGCATTTTTACGCCCTTTCCAATCAGGGAGATTACTAAGGACGGGGCCAGTTTATTTTATTTTTTGCATTTTTACGCCCTTTCCAATTAGGGAGATTACTAAGGACGGGGCCAGTTCCAACCACGGGCTGCACGCACACCCGTGGGGCGCTGGATGGTGAAGGACGGGGATCACCGAGCCGTGCCCAGAACCCCACGGGGCCAGTTCCAACCACGGGCTGCACCCACACCCGTGGGGCGCTGGATGGTGAAGGACGGGGATCACTGAGCCGTGCCCAGAACCCCGAAAAATCTTTTCAGGAGATGCCGGATCCGGGTCCTCCTTCATGCAAGTCAACGCGTTACCACTCGGCCATCCGGTCGCCGTTTACTATACTGTATTTTATGAGTTTAAATAATTATATATGAAAATCTCAATTGCCATTATCTTGTATTGTACTTTATGAAATTTTTTATATCCTATATAGTAAAAATTTCGATATTTCCTGAATTTTTTCTTTCCGAGTCGGATCTGGCTTCAAGTTCGAAATTTTTCATTAAAACGAACGAGTTTATAGTGTTTAGTAAAATGGTACTTGAAAAATTACAATACAATTAGTGAATAAAAGTATATCCCTAATAAAAATGAAATTATCAGGATTTGATGTGAATACCAAATGCAGATTTTTTTTTTTATTGTGATTCATTAACGTAACTGGCCTTCTTACGATAAATAGATTTGACCGCCTCATATCTGGTTTTAATGTACACAACGAATGGGAAAATCTATTAAAAATTCTCTTCAGAAAGCAAGTAATGACTCTGATAATTCCCGAAATTTAGACGGCTTCCAAATTTCAATATGTTGCAAAGTACCAATTGTTTTTTACTGAAAATTTCTTCTACATTATGAAAACTAGTTTTATATATATATATATATATATACATTTAAATGTATGTAATGTCTTAGTGAATACTAAAATAAAATTTGAATACTGTAATATTAGAACCATATCTAGGATTAGAACATTTACTTTATTGATACTGAAAATTTCTTCTACATTATGAAAACTAGTTATATATATAAAATTTGAATATTGTAATATTAGAACCATATCTAGGATTAGAACATTTACTTTATTGCTACACTCTTGCGTGGTGACCATCGATGTTCGTCCCATCCAAAGATTTTGATTTTTCAGATTTGCTTACATATAAAATATCATTTATAGCTATCAGAAAATTTTCAAACCAGAAACTAATATAAGTTGAGTATTCTCAATCCTTAACCCGTAACTTTGGCTTTCAGGATAAGGAATGTTTAACATAGGACTATGATCATCGATGACTATGATTCACTGTTAATGCTGTAAAAAATGACATAATACTACAACCATGGTTCATTGTCGTTATTCAATAAATCTTCATTCTTTTCTCATTTGTGTTGTATTGTTTATATATCGTTAAAAATGACAAAAAAGTTTGATAATGAAATTTTTTTCACTTTTCTTCAGCTTCATTGTATCGTGTATTCCAAAATCTGAAGCATTTTGGGATACTCAATCTAAACCTCCTTACAAATGATATGACACAAATTCCTACAAATGCTACCAAGTACCTCAGCTAGTTGTTTTACACACATATATATATAAATTAAAAAATTAATACACATTTTTTAATAGATCAATCTGTCAGATTTTATTTTCTTGTATAAGACTACAGATGAATTTATATTTTCCTAAAATAAAATATACAATGTACAGCATTTTTATATCTTTATTACTGACAATAAATGCATTTGATATCCAGAAGAAGTTAAAACAATTAAAGATTAAGGAAATATAAATTTTACAATAAAAACAGAATGGAAGCACATCAGTTATATGGGAAAAATCACAATATTAAACAAATTATTATTATTACAGCTTTGCTATTTATGGAAATGTATATAAACTAGAGATTCAATTGTCATTAGAGTTCTAACTTTGGCTCCATCCTTGGATACTGGAAGGATTACTTCCTGAGTTTTGACCAAGGCACCTGGGCTTTTGTTGTGGATCTGGCAAAAATTACGAGAGAACATGGAACCAACAATATGAAAAATATTGATTTGCTTTTATTAGTTTAGCAAACCAGACAACCCAAGGCACCTGGGCTTTTGTTGTGAATCTGGCAAAAATTACAAGAGAGCATGGAACCAACAATATGAAAAATATTGATTTGCTTTTATTAGTTTAGCAAACCAGACAAAATAATTCACAGTTACATCTACTGTCTTATATTTTCGTTAATTGAGCTGCATAAATTAAATTCTAATATGGAAGGTTTTCATAAAGAAACCTCATAATATAATGTGCATTTAAATAAATTATTGTTTGATATATAATTCTTGTTTTAAGTATTCAAATTTTTTAAAATCAGTTCATGATGCATATATTAAGTGCATGTATCAAAAGTAATTAATTGATTAATAATATTAAGCAATATGAAAAAATTTATCATCATCAGCATTATCTTATATAAATAATACTGATGATAGTAATTTGTAGTTATTACTTAATAAAGTATTAGATATGTTTTATTAAAAAAAATTAACAGGTAATAAATATATAGTTCTCCCCAACTTATATGACTTATGTTTCTGAAACTTTTACATAAGGTTTATATATTTTTATGTAATTATTATTAGAAAATTAAAACATTACATAGGTAATTTCTGCATAGATATGTGTTATGTATGATTATTTTTAGGTAATGAGTGAGCCCAAGCCCAGACCCATCCAAACGTATGATTATTTTTAGGTAATGAATGAGCCCGAGCCCAGACCCATCCAAAAAACTGGAGGTGTGAGACTCCAAACTGAATCCAGATCCTTGAAGATGGTAAGTGACTGCTTTTTTCATGTGATTTATGTACTTATTCTTTAATATAACTATTTTTAGTGTTATATCATTGTGATGTACTAGTACTGTATAATGTATGTTCCAACATACATATGTTTTAATTTACATAGAATTTTTCTGAACAATCCACCTATGTAACTTGGGGACTGCCTGTATCTTCTATTTTTGTGTATACATAAACATAAAACAGAAAATAAATAACTATTATAATATGATGCATTTGTATAACATTGTAATATATTATTATTTTAAGTAATACTAACATATTAAAATGCTATTACTAACAATCATTTGATATTGATGATGATATCAATTTCATCAAAAGTAGTGTCATGATATCTAATAAAATTATGAGAATTCTCTGGTTTATGCAAATAATTGGGATCAAAGCTTTTATGTACTTTAAATTTTATGAAAATTAGAAAAATAATTTTTTAAGAAAATTTGAATGAAAAATTCCCGTTAGATGTAATGGTGAATTCACCTACACAATGTTTTGTCACCATATTATTCCCTGAATGAAAGAAGAACAATCCTGTGTTTTAAGTAATACTAACATATTAAAATGCTATTACTAATAATACATATTAGTAATAGCATTTTTTTAATATATTGATGATGATATAAATTTCATCAAAAGTAGCATCATGATATCTAATAAAATTATGAGAATTCTCTGGTTTATGCAAATAATTGGGATCAAAGCTTTTATGTACTTTAAATTTTATGAAAATTAGAAAAATAATTTTTTAAGAAAATTTGAATAAAAAATTCCCGTTAGATGGATTAGGTGATTGCACCTACACAATGTTTTGTCACCATATTATTCCCTGAATGAAAGAAGAACAATCCTGTGTAGAACAAAATAAGTAATATGGTACTTAAGATCAGAAAACAATATACAAAAAGAAATAAATCAAGTAATACAAAATTTTAAATATTGTAAACTAACATGTCCACACTTGTAATCTACAAATACAGTAGATGTTTATGCACTATATTTGAAATATAAATAAAAATAAAAATGTTATGGAGAATATTTTATGTAAAGTTGAACTTACTTGATTATTACATAAATTGAGGAGATGCTATACAATGGTAAGCTATATATTAAATTATAATGATTAGTTAAAAATTATTTGAATGGCAAAATCTCTTTTATGTAAAATCAAATTTATATAAGTTAGGGAGCACCAATATTATGATATAAGAACTTTATATATAAGAAAATGCAAATAAAAATTTGTATATAATAATAACTGAAATATTTCATGCATTAATTTTAAATAAATAAATAATGATTATCATTTTGAAATATTACAATTTGAAATATTGTATGTATTTCTGAAAAATCTATTAACTATTGATTGCTTTTACATTTATACATGTCAGTCTAGCAAATTATTATTTTAAAATTCAATGTTTGAATTATCAATTAGTACAAAAATGATATAAGAACTTTATATATAAGAAAATGCAAATAAAAATTTGTATATAATAATAACTGAAATATTTCATGCATTAATTTTAAATAAATAAATAATGATTATCATTTTGAAATATTACAATTTGAAATATTGTATGTATTTCTGAAAAACTATTGATTGCTTTTACATTTATATATGTCAGTCTAGCAAATTATTATTTTAAAATTCAATGTTTGAATTATCAATTAGTACAAAAATACATGCATTCAATATTTTCATCACTAAATCTCAGAAATATGATGGACATTGATAAACTATACTGTAGTGATGCTTTACACACACATTGCATATGTAACCAACAATTATTATACATATATTTCTATACTGTATATCATTAGCACAGAATTCTAGTTTGTTGATAATTTTTATTATCTATACATTGAAGTCCCAAAAAAATGCAAATTTAAAAGACATATAAATGAATAAATAGTTTAACATTAGCACAGAATTCTAGTTTGTTGATAATTTTTATTATCGATACATTGAAGTCCCAAAAAAATGCAAATTTAAAAGACATATAAATGAATAAATAGTTTAATTTAGTCAGGACCAATTTTATGCTACATAACACTAGATATACAATAGAAACACAGTAAAGTTTCAATAATTAATAAATTGCAGATAACAGACAAATATCAGAACAATAATCCTAAATTTTTGTATGTAAAATTTGGTGTTTTATTAGTCAATCTCCAATTCTATAATTGATGAAGGATCTAGAAAAATCCTGTAGATCTGTTTGAATGGCTTTTATTCCTATGCTATCAGAATTATTCATATTATGCATTTCTCATTACTTATCGTATATTACATTCTTAATGTAATGATGTCTTTTTTAATACAAATTTAATATACAACATACACTGTTTTAAAAGTTTGGCCCTGAATTAAAGTAATTTTTAAAATTACTTAGAAATTAAATAAGAGAATAATTATTTTTACATAAAATTCCAAAAAATACTCTTATAACGAGGAACTATGATTTTTCAATATATGATTCTATCAACAGTCACTACATCAATGTACAGTGAAACCTGTATTAGCAGTCACTTGGAGGGGAGGTCAACCCTGTTGAAGCAGTTGAAATTTCTTATCTACATTATTGTACTTATCACAGATATTCTAGTTCCTACTGTTACACAATTTGTATAATTAATCAAGTAAATTTTTATTAAATCGTAATTTCTTCATTTCAATTTTTGAAAAAAATAAATATCTGGACGGAAATATAAGTTTAAATTTCACAAAAATATTTAACACAATTTGTATAATTAATACAATATATAAATTTTCAAGTAAATTTTTATTAAATCGTAATTTTCTTTATTTGAATTTTTGAAAAAAATAAATATCTGGACGGAAATATAAGTTTAAATTTCACAAAAATATTAATATAATTTTTATTTAATATTGAACTGGCTTTCTTCATTGTCTTTTATAAAGCAATAGGTTTTTTTTGACTACTTAATATATTACAGCATCACAGTTACGTATGCTAATCTTGAAATTGATTGTAATTTAACGTTATTTAAGGCCACTTCCAATCAGATCTATGAGTGACTGCTATGGCCAAGCTTCACTGTATTTTACCTGATCACCAATATCTCTAGTTTTATATCTACTTCCTAATTGATAATATATATGACTAAATCAGACTAGTATAATGTAAAAATATACATTGTAAACTACACAATCATTACACAGAACTATATATTTAACATTATCATGAATTTCATTATGTTATCGAGTGAAACAATCAAATTTTTTCAATTATAAATGCCATTAAATGAGCATGAATTAATGTATTATTTATATCTGCTTAAATATTAAAAATAGCAAAAGTAGAATAAATATAAAAAATTCTGATTTATTAATATTAACTAGAATTTTGAATTTTATATTTTATGCTCAAAATTGTAATTTAATTTTGAATCTTTTTAAGATAAATCTATCTAATTCTATTTTATTTTTATAGCCATTCATTTATTTAAAATTGAGTGAATTTTTATGCTTTAAGATAAAAAGATTATGCAATCAGAATCAAATTATTAATTTGTGGTTTAATGCAGTGGATTCCTTAAAATCCAAACAACAGCACTGATCATTATCTTACAATTTAATTTAATAAATTAATTATAAAATTCATTTTATAATTAATTTATTAAATAAATCTTTAATTTAAAAAATATTTCAGATATCAATAAAATAAAATTAAACTAACTATTCACTCCATAGGAAAGACCAACCACATAATAAACTACAATGATTCACATTTAAAAAACCTCACAGATTTCAATGGATTAATACATAATTTTATTACAAAATGTTTAATTTATAAAAAATCTTGCAAAAACAGTAGCATTTAATTAGGAAAAAATTCTCTATCATCAGAAATATTTTGTATGCCTACTTGTATGCACCCTGTAGCCAAATGGAACTATTTGTTTTAATATTGTTTATATGTAACATAATATATTATATTTTTATATTTTTTGTACAGCTTAGGAAAATTATAGTCTGGCAACATGATATTAGATTCTTGTGAATAATAATTACTCATTTAAAATTTAAACCTTTCTACCGATTTTAATATTGTTAATATGTACTATAATGTATTATATTTTTGTACAGTTTATGAATTATTGTCCGGCAACATGGTATTAGACTCTTCTGGATAATATTTGATGGTTTATAATTTTTTAACCTTTTCAATTAAAGAAATTTTATAGATTTTGAATTTAATATTATTATTAGATTTTAATGTATTAGTATTATTTTTGTATTTACCCTTTGAGACTTGTTAATATATGATGGATGTGTAATTATTTAGATTTTAATATTTTGTAATATTTGTTAATACCGGTCTTTTACTCAGTTATAACATTTATTGATAACTTCAAATATCTGTGCAATATTTATGAAAGGAATGTTTATTGCAATATTTGTCTTGAAATGTTATTCTGTAAGAACAGATTTATAGCTGCAGTGATTTATTGGGTTGTCTGAAAAGTCATGACACATTTTTCTATGTTTTAAAAAGTGTATTTATTTATATAAAGAACAAAGATCAATCAAAGATATATTGCCCATTTTGCTTGAAAATCTTTTGCCATCTTTCAGGGAACTTCATAATTCATTGTTCATAGAAGGACCTCTCTTTATCGGCGAAAAACTGAACAAGGTGCTGATTTACAGCCTAATCTGAATTGAATGACATTCCACACAAGGAGTTTTGAAGAGAGCGAAACAAGTGGAAGTCTGATGTTGCAAAGTCAGGCAAGTATGATAGGTGTGGTAACACATCCCATCCAAGCTCCAATATTTTTTGGCGGGTGATCAAACTTGTGTGTGATCTTGCATTATCGTGATGGAACACAGCTCCCTTACGATTAATGAGTGCTGGATGTTTCTGGATGCCGGATTCGTTCAAAATGTTCAATTGCCAACAGTACACTGTGAATTGATTGTATGGTTCCTTGGTAGAATCTCAAAAAACATGACACCTTTAAAATCCCATCATAATTCTTCCTCTGATGAATGTCTGCTTTCGATGTCGTTTGAGGCAGATCATCATGCCAAGACCAAGACTGTTTGTGCACCACATTGTTGTATAAACAATCCACTTCTCATCACCAGTTATCAATTGCTTCAAAAAAGGATCATTTTCCTCACGTTTAATGAGCATGTCGCAGATGTTTATGCGTTCTGTCAAATGAACTTCGAGTTCATGAGGAACCCAAATATCGAGCTTGCTTATGTATCCGAGCTTCTTCAGTTGGATGTGAACGGTTGACTGATAGATGTTCAATGCTTCTGCAATCTCTCATGTCATGTAACAATGGTTTGAATCAATTAATGCCTTTATTTCATCATCATCAATCTTAGTTGGCTTTCCTGACTGAGGAGTGTTGTTGAGGTCAAAGTCACCAGCACAGAATTTTGCGAACCGTTGTTGGCAGTAGAGCATTGTCACTGTAAACTTTATGCAACTTTTCACAAGCTTGACGCACGTTTTTCCCTTTACAGAAGTAAAACAATAAAATATGGCGAAAATGCAAAGCTTGGTCTTCCTTCTTCAACTTGTCATAAAATTTGTAAAAAATAAAAAATGGATCTTTTTTTTAAATGAAGCTAAAACTATCAGCCATTATGATATAACAATAACATAGATGCGAATAACTCTAGTATAGGTAGGCCTCGATTAGTGCGAGTTCGAATAATGCAATTTCGATTAGTGCGACTTATAAAATTGATACCATTCGAATAATGCGATATTCGATTAGTGCGACTTATAAAAATGATACCGTTTAATTTCGATTAGTGCGACTTATAAAATTGATACCATTTTTCAGTTAGTGTGAGTTTGAATAATGCGATATTCAATTAGTGCAACTTATAAAAATGATACCGTTTCGAGCAAATATTCGATTAATGCGAGTTGTAAGTATAGACCAGTCTTACTAACAAAGGTCTGTGATTAATGCGAATTGTAAGCATAGACCAGTCTTACTAACAAAGATCCGTCCCCTTTTACAACTTATAAAAATGATACCGTTTTTCACTTAGTGCGAGCAAATATTCGACTTTTAAAATTGATACCATTTTTCAGTTAGTGCGAGCAAATATTCGATTAATGAGTTTTTCACTTAGTGCGAGCAAATATTCGATTAATGCGAGTTGTAAGCATTTTTCACTTAGTGCGAGCAAATATTCAATATTAAGCGAGTTGTAAGCCAATGAACTAGTCTTACTAACAAAGCTCCGCCTCCTTTTATGATGTCCATTAACAAACAGTCTTACTAACAAAGCTGCACCTCCTTTTATGATGTCAATTAACAAATTACTGTTAATTTTCAGTTGGCCTCCTTTTATGATGTTAATTAACAAATTACCGTTAATTTTCGGTTAGACCTCCTTTTATGATGTCAATTAACTTTACCATTAATTTGCGGTTAGTAAAACCAGACGAGGAGCAGTCTAAGAACAGTCACTTGGCTTTGAAAAATCCTTAGCTTCCTTTGTAATTGAGTATATACAGTAGTACATTTTAAAACAATAAAATGTATGACATCAACAAAAATGTATAATATAGCCTCTTTGGTCAAATAAAGTTAGCCATACCTGAAAACATGTATTATTATTACTACTATCATATATATGTGACACTACTCTTTGGAACATTTTTTGCTGCATTGCAAATTGTGGTAGCTATATTGAAAATGTTAATTGTACTTTTGGGCTCTTCAATTACAAAGGTATTCTTTAAAGTAAGTAAAATGCACATTTCATATGTGCCAACACTTCATGTAGGTTAAAAATTATCAAAATTACTTCGGGATTCAGTGCCAATTCTTTTATGTGATAAAGTGGCTTGCTCGTGTGTGCTAGTATTAAGGTTCTTTTCAATAATCAAAATATTAAGAAAAAACAAAAGTGGAATTTAAAGATATTTGCCTACCCAAGTTTGTAACTAAAATAAGCAATTGTTTTTTAAGATTGGCCTTCTAATTATTGGCTGATTACTTAGTAATAATCCTTTCTAGACCCAACTATGAACTTTTCACATCTGTGGCAGAGTCATCAGGTCTTTCAGTTAGTAGATTCATCAAGAAAATTTTTTGAGGAATGGAATTTGAATTCACTCTTAGGGATCCTTAGTCCCCATAATGTTTCTATGCAGTTAATTTGGTCAAAAAAATTATTAAAATCACATGTACCTATAATAAAAAATTAAGATATTAGGTTGTTTTATTTAAATGAAATACTAAAATCTGATTTGCTTAAAAATTTAGTTAATAGATTATAAGGAAATAAATAATCACTGCCCTGAGAATATTATGCTAACTACAATTTCAGTATCATTTCCTATTACTTTCACTAACTATAGACACTGATAGATATGAATTTTTTTTGGAAAATGAATTACTTTATATATATATATTGGGTTGTCCAGAAAGTTCGTGCGTTTTTTTCAATAAGCAAATAAAACGAAATTTACAAATTTAAAGATAATTTTATGCAGTAAAATAATTTCCATCTGAATTTACAACCTTTTCCCATCGAGTTGGTAGTTTTTTTGATGCCATTTTCAAAAAATTTTTGGTTGTGACTCAAAAAATAATTTTAAGTGTTTTTCGACTTCAGCAATATTTATAAAATTTTTTCCCTTGTAGAGAATTTTATAGCGATCGAAACAGATAGTAATCCGACGGTGCAATGTCTGGCGAATATGGAGGGTGAATGAAAAGTTCCAAGCCGAATTCGTTTAACTTTTGTTGAGTCTTCATCGCTACGTGCGGCCTAGTGTTATCGTTTAGGATGATGTGTGCAACGTTATTTCTAGACGTTAAGCATGCGATTTCAAAGTTTTGATTTTAGACTTACAATGAACTTTTTTGATAGACTACAGTTATTTTTCAGTACAGATTTTAAATAATTATTACTTTTTGTTAATTTAAACATTATTTTAGTTACTTTTTAATCTACTTTAATTAAATCATCAATGAGTTAAATATAATAAGTATTTATCGATTACTAGCAAATGAATTAAAACATTCTTAATTAAGAATAATGAAAAATAAATATATTTTTTCACTCAAATATGAATCCTAGGTAAGATTCTTGATTGATTGTCGAGTTTTGACGTCGCATCGTATCGGGCAGCACGGTATTGCCTTTCTGATTATAGTATATAGACAACAGGTTTGGCGAGTTTTGACATCGTATCGGGCAGCACGGTATTGCCTTTCTGATTATAGTATATAGACAACAGGTTTGAATTGGCAGCACAATGCACTCAATCACGTTGGGGTAAGATAAAATTTTACCTAGTATATTAAATGAATTATTGCAAAATTTCCTTCGTGGTCTTTGGGAGATGTTCAATAAGTTATGGTTTTGCTTATTACTTCAATTTCTCCAGCCAAAAAGAAAGTTGATTTTTTTGATCCGTGTATAAGCCACTTCAGAAATTTTTTTTTTTTGAAAAAATCCTTGGCTTATAATTT